>LRSR01003280.1:0-62635 GCA_001579985.1 Hypsibius dujardini
GGTCTGCTAAAATTGCATGCATGCACACCTTAATCAGTCAAAAGCGAGTCGCACCTAGTCCTAGCAGTGAATCTGCGTTTGATATTTAAAAGCGCAAATCAAACAGTAGACACTCGTAGAAACCGCGGCAGGCAATGGCTAAAAAGTTGTTTCATTGATAAACAAAGTTAAATTACTGGCCCCACAATCTTTTTAAATATTTAAAAACGCAAAGCAAACAGCTGATACGAAGACTGGTTAAAAAGTTCTTTCATTAACCAAACACAGGTAACTGACCCCTCTCTACGTTCAGTATTTAAAAGCGAAAATTAAACATTTAATAGTTACCGGGACAAACAATGGTTAAAAAGTGGTTTCATTAACCAAACACAGGTAACTGACCCCTCTCTACGTTCAATATTTAAAAGCGAAAATCAAATAGTTAATATTTACCGTGACAAACAATGGATAAAAAGTTGTTTGATTAAAGAGCAACGGTAAGTTTCAGGATTTAGGTTTGTCTACTCTCCGTGTCTCCGTGTCATCGTCTCTGTCTGTCGCCTGTGTCTATCTGTCTCTCCTTCTTTACGCCTGTCTGTTTTTCTGCTATTCGGTCTGTCCGTCTTTCCGTCTGGTCGACTGTCAGTGTGTCTGTCTTTCTGTTCATCCGCCCGTCCATCCGTCTATCTGTCCGGATATTTCTTTGCCCGCCTGCCCGTCTATTGGTCTGTCTACCTGCCTGCCTCTGTCTGTCTATCTGTCTGTCTGTCAGTCTGTCTCGGTATGTCTGTCTTTCTGTCCGTCCGACCGTCCGTCTCTCCGTCTCTCCACATGTCTGTCTTTCTGTCCGTCTATTTCTCTGTCTGTCTGTTTGTCAGTCTGTCCAATCGACATAAAAGTTTTGCGTACACGTAAACAAACTTATACAGAAAGACAGACAGACAGAACCTTAAACCTTGAACTGCGTAATAAATGAAAGTGCCCATGTGTTGGCCGATTGAATAAAAATGTATCTGCTTCATCAGCTTCTTAATTTCATATAAATTGGTTACGTTTCGACTAACAAATATAGGGCTAGGGAAGACTGTCGGCAGCTACAAGAGGTTTTGCTCCCGATTTTCTTATTTCCAATCCCCTATTATTTCCGCCCACAAAAAGGGCTGCTTTTTTATTGATTATCTTTCTATTCCATATCTCGTTGGTTCTACCACCTTCCCCTCGCACTCATAACTCAGAAACTCTCGGGCCGATTTCTTATTTTTTTTTTAAACCGCTATGCTTTAGAGAGGTGTATAGCGTTTTGAGTTTGTGACATTTCCACGAATTTCGTGCGAAATTTTTAGTTCAAATTCCTGTAATTTTTAATTAAATATAAATTATTACAGTTATTGCCATAATATCAAACTAACCTTAATTTGACTTATTAAATAACTGCATTGCGTATCTCCCAGAATTCCTTGACATCACACCCCATTTTATAATGCACAATGAATGTGTTGTTAATCAAGCTCGTAATACTATAACTTGACATTTTTTTAATTTGCCAAACATGTATTACATTTGATTTTATCTTCATCATCATGAAAATTAGTATCTGTTGAGACTAGCCATTTGCGAATTGAGTCGGTAGTTCCTGAGATAATTCGTGGATAACGCTTGGGGTTGAAAAAGCGGACCTCCAGCTTATAAATAGAGAAGACATCCCCATTGCAATCGGAACAATAGTACCTAATGAGGTCTGTATCTAAGTACAAAAGTAAATAGTTACAGCAAATCTTAGAGGTACACCATTGTGGAAAATGGTCATGTACCGTTGCACCTAGACCTCTTTTTACCAGGTTCACCTCTCCCTGACATGTTACGGTATGTGACGGGTACTGTACTTGTAAGGTTGTACTTAAAGGTATAAGATACATAGGTAGAGACCACCCGGTGCCGCTTTCTTTAAGCTTGCTGCGAAACTGGCCAGTAGTCTTATAAACCAGACAAAATAAAGCGAAAAAATGGATCACGTTAAGGGCAACCCGGCGCTTTAAAAGCCTGTAAAATTCCAGTCGGGTCTCCCACGCTGTTGCTTTGTGCCTTTATGATATATTTTATAAATCTATGTTGAGTTTACAGATTTTCGCTGTTTTCAATTTTTCCGAAAAAAATTTCATGACGTCATCGACCCTGGTCGTCCCATTCAACCAATCTTATGAGAACTTCAACAAAGAAATATCGTCCGATTCACATTATTTTGGACTTTTCGAAAAGTATTCAAAATCATAGGCATTGAAATTCAGCATTTGAGCTAGCAACATTGTTGGTTGAGATCAAAAGCAAAAAACGCAAAAAAAAATACTTAATTTTGAGATGGGATGGACTTGGGTCATGCAGTTTTTCATCGTTTTCTTTTTCTGTCAGGTTTGATATTTCAAAATGCTGAGTTTCGATGGCTACAATTTTGAATATCTATCAGATAAATCTAAAACACTGTGAATCGGACGACATTCGTCCGTTGAAGATTTCAAGAGTGGTCGAATGGGATGACCAAGGTCGATGACGTCATGAATTTTTTTTGGAAAAATTGAAAACAGCAACATTTTGTAAACTCAACACACATTTATGAAATTTATCCTTAAGGCGCAAAGGCATATTTCCCTTCACAGCATCATCGGCAACCAGTCAAGAATTTTACACGCTTTTAAAGCGCCGGGTTGCCCTTAATGATTCAATTGCGATTCCCTTTTTCATGGTTTTCTTGTAGCATAAAAAGATTGATTTTGCTATGGAAAGTACTGCGTATCTGGAACTCCTCCGTGTCCTCAGTCATAGGTCGTGGTTGACATCTGTCGAGAAGTCCCGTTTTGAACTGAACAATTCCTCACTTTGAATGTGCGGTGACATTTGTGTCAACAGGCGAGATCACTGCTGCTTACCCCAGACGATGTTAGTCTGTTCCTACTCTCACTGCCTCTAGACACGGTTTTCGTGACGTCGGCTCATTAGCAACTGCATCCACAGTAGACCACGCAGTATCGTCCTCCAGATCGTGGAGGCCACCATCCCGGGTGAATAATTTCAGAAGCACTTTGGCCTTTGGCCGTTCGGCTGGAGTTACTTTCAAGCATCCAAGCACAATTTGGCGCAGCGGAGACGGCAACTTCTCGGGTACGTCTGGGACACCACCTTCGGCCAGCAGCCGTATCTGCGCACACTCATTAAGCTCATCCATGTATACCAAAGACTGACCGACACGCCGAAAAAGTATCCGACCTCGCAAAAACATTTCTAGAACCACACAGCCTAAACTCCATATATCAGTTGAACGACCGACTTTACTCTGAGGATCATCCAAAGGGGTGTTTTTGCCCCATGCAAACAACTCGGGAGACATGAAAGCACGAGTACCCTTTTTGCTTGTCAAGTCCGCATTGTAAGAGACGGATCCCTCTGTGAGCTTGGTCAAGCTGTCCAAGTCGCAGATTTTGAGAGTGGCGCCAATTCGTTCCTTCAGCAAAATATTGTTGCCTTTGATGTCTCCATGGATGACAGGTTTTGGCTGAACTGTTTCGTGTAAGTAATGCAGTCCACAAATTAACTGGCGAGTGTAGTTGACAAGCTGAGCGGGCGGAAGAGGAGGGTTTTTCGTCACAAAATTCGCGAGAGTTCCTCCGTCACAATACTCCATCAAAATGCAAGTTCCTAGATAAAAACTGGTCTGGTCTCGGCGGATGTGACCCATGGCAATATGATCAAGAACATTTTCGTGTCGCAAAGTGAGCACAATTTGTAACTCATCCAGTTTTGATTTCGCTAGACCACCATGGAAGATTTTTAGAGCATTATATCCATCGTGGTGAGGCTGATTGTTCCAGTGGTACGAATGCACTTTGATTACTTGTCCAAAGGCTCCGGCGCCTAATTCTTCATTATCTGTAGACCGAATGCAGTAGTGGTTCAAGTCGTCATCGTTATCCTCGACAAATACAATTTCATTAAATCGTGCTTGTGGTGTGGTCCTGTCCTCAGAGCAAAGCGTGTCCGAAGGAAATATATTGTGGTGCTTAAGCTGGCACTTCAAGCATGGATTGGCGTTTTCGTCAATATTAAGTGTTAAAACCTGTGAAGAAAAATTCAGCGTACCGTTTTAAGATAAATCTTAGAGCCTATGGGGCTAAAAATGTAAACTGAGTTTTCTTACCTCTTTGAAATTGTTACCAGAAAGAAGCCCTCGGTCCTGGCCCTTGTTGTAAACTATCCCTTGAACTCCGTTCGGCCCGTGTGTTAAAGGCACCAGACGGTATGTGTAACATTCTTTCGCGCACTCCTTAAAGGATGCCATCATTTTCCCACAATTGACAATGACAACACAATCAGCCAATCGCGAAACTTCCAGAGCGAAATTTCTCTTCAATATTTCACTTGTAAAGTTGCTGATCGGGATAAAAATTTTGTCGACTTTTCCTTTCAAGGAGCTGAAAAGGTGCACGTTGGCTTGGTTGAAACCGCTACTGCCCACACGTAGCGGCCACACACTGTCTGATTCGCAGTTGAAAACTAAATTGTATATCATGTCCGCTTTCTTTCTCCCGGACTTTTCCCGACCGCGAACACCGGCAAAGCACTCAGTCGGAGCGCGTGCAATCCAGTCAATAACATCTGTAGGTTCCGTGTTCGGTAGCACGTCCAATTTTTGGTCTGCAAATAGTTGCACGGGAGCGCCATAATTAACGACCATGCTCGGCGGGGCCAAGCTTAACATGCGGTCACCCCAGGTGACTTTGTTCTGCCCAAGGGGCCATGGCACCAGCGCTTTTAGTCTACCCACGGCAGAGTAGCCTAACAACGATTGCATCCGTCTGGGGTTGCTACGGTACATTTCTTTCGCGTCACCATACACGCCCACTTTGCTGACGCTGCCATCGGGTGTAGTTGTGTAGACTTCTCCCACAAATGGAGGCCGATGTCCGTAGGGATATCGCAACAGTTGGAGGCTTGGACTATTACCTGTATGATCTGCTGCGTCACAAATCACAAACTGAGTGGCTTTTCCGCTTGTCACGTCGCAGTCTACGACTCTCGCTATTCCCTTCAAAAGTCCGTCGCCCCCAACGGAACGGGCAGAGTTGCAGGTTAAGATGTAAATCCGTTTCACCACTCCTCTCCACGGAGTGAGCTTATGGACGTTGGACAGTCTGATCCCATCATGACCAAGCAGTATTTCCTCTTCGTCACCGTGGCAGTTGATCACAAGATTGTACAAAAATCGAAGTCTCGTTTTTTTAAGAGCAACTTCAACCACCCATGACACTATTTTCTCCAGTTTTTCATGTCGTGCAATCTCCCACGTGTTAAAACAGCATGCGAGATCAGGCATTTCCTGGTTCAGTGCCATTGATGGCTGTCTCAGTGCGGTAATGAGGTCCAACGGTAGGTCCTCAAAAGGGTGTTGTGCGCTGCTCATATCTAATGGTGCGAGTTTTTAAGCTGGGAAAAAAAACGAACAGCGATGCTTTAAATAGCGCGAACTAAAAACCGATCAAAACCCATCAATAGCGCTGCGTCCCAGTAGTGCAGCCGGCTAAAGATAAACACAATGTTCCAATGGCGCGAACTAGCTCGAACCTAAAGTAAAAAATGTGGCTCGTAGGGTCACATAAAGCTGTATGTGGAGCAAATTTAACCAGTCGGCAGCGAGGGGTTCATTTAATTTCATTTATATCATTGTTTGATATTTAAAAGCGCAAATCAAAACAGTTGATATCATGGCAAACGAATGTTAAAATTTGTTCTATTGACTTACCAAACTTCGGTGTCGTTTAAATAGTTTACTGCCCCCAACACAAACACAGATAAAATACCATTTCAAACACCCCCAGGCTTATTTGAGCAGGGGCAGGGTAGGTACGTGTCACGCAACAACTAAGACGTAAGGACGCGCTAACGATCTTCCCCTTGTATCCAAAAATAAAAAAAATTGTATTTTGTATTTTAAGCTTTTTGTTACCACGTGAAAATATGGCACGCTTTTACGTGATCGATTGGAAGGGTTTGCAGAATTTCGGTAAGAGGAGTAGAAAAAAAGGGGAAGACGGAAAAATAAAAAGGTCGATACTGGAGGTACGGGTGTTAACGGGTATCGTCTGGGGGGGGGGGTACGGGTATATTATAAGTTGGTAATCCTATCTCTGCAGAGGTTAAACCACTTGATGGTGCTCAGTGTCTCATATTCACACCTGTACAGGGCGCCTTATCTGATTTCAAAATCTCATAAACCCAACACGTGCTCCACTCAATTTCACATGTGTGATATATTTCTTGTCTCATTTGGATGCAAAGATGAGTTGCAAATTAGATTTGGGTCTAAGGGAGTCTAATTGACATTGGTCAGTTTGAAATATTCATCCAGAAAAATTGTAAAAGCATTGCAGATCAGGAATATCGTTGTTTCTCAGAGAGCAGTATCTAATCTCATCAGAAAAAATGTCAACAAGGAAGCCGGAAGTGATACTGCACCGTTGTCGATGAAACCCCGTGGCTCCCCGAAACTCCGAACTCCTAGTCTGGTGGCTGCCATTGAAAAGGACCGAATCCGCTGACTCGTTTTACGTTATCCTTGAAGTACGGTGTGTCGGCTACAACTATTGCTCGCGTCATTAACCAAGATTTCGAGGGGAAGGTGCGAAAAAAGTGCCGTGTTCATGCCCTGTCGAACAAGCAGGTTAAACAACGGCTGGACCGAGGCCCGACGTTCCTGCGCTACATCAACGGCTGGAAGTAGAAGAATGTTATCACCATTGATGATGCCTGGGTTTATCTGACTGACGTTAACGGAATCCGGAAGATTTACTACGAGTTTCGGGGAGAACGGAGTCCGGAAAGTTGGACCAAATTCTGGAAGGAATCTCACCCCAAGGGCGTCATGTTTGTGGCCGGCGTTTGCTCCCGTGGAAAAACTGCGATCCGCTTCGTCAAACCCGGAGCAAAAATCAAAAGTGAGTACTACATCCAACATGTTTTGAAGCCGCTTTTCAAGATCGACATTCGGAACCTATTTCCAGGAGAGCTTATTAACAAGGTCGTCTTCCACCATGACAGTGCTCTAGCGCACTCTTCCGGAATCACCCAAGAATGGCTTCGAAATTCCGGAATCAAGTTCATTCCGAAAGAGCATTGGATGGGTAATAGCCCTGACCTGGTCCCCATGTATTTTTGTGTGAATGGTCTGTTTAAGTGGAAATTGTTTGACCACATTGCCACTACAGTGGCAGGTTTGAAACGGGTTATGCGAAAGGTATGGTCGAATTTTGACCAAAGTAAAATTAATAAAGCTTTGCGATCCTGGCCGAAACGTGTTAAACTTATGATAGAGAGGCAGGGGCTTCAAATCGAGCATGTTTTGAAAAATTTGAAGTGAAATTGTGCACGCGGGAATTAAAATAAAAACTGAGCACCATCAAGTGGTTTAACCTGTATAATGGATTTTACGTGTCTATCGAGGTCGAAGACGTCTTAAATTTTCCCCAAAAAATGGAAATCACTTGGAATGGAAGTTCGGAAACTCTATAGAGATTTAAAAAAAAGTTAATATGGCACAGAAGCAGCAATTCTATTATCAATACGGTTGGCTACGTTACAATTATTCCCTTAAATGCTTGCAGATCTAGTTTGGTTTCGGCGCACCAGTGTGCGTAATCATTCGCTGGATGCAAAAGTACCCTGCATTCGGTTCTGATAACGACGTTTAAAATTCTGGAAACTTTAATGCGTATAATCTGATATTTTCGCAGAATGTATGAAAGAATTCCTGACACAAACCCTTCAAATAAATATGGTGGATTTTTAGGAGATGTCTAAATCATCATCTCATTGAAAGAGCTTAAACTTAAAATATTTTTCGGTGCCATGGTTGCGTATTGCATCCAAATAAATCTTCAACGAATTCAGCAAAATAATCTTCGAAGCTCTTTTGCGATATTCGTAGGTTTCATTGCGTCTGTGGCTCTTTTTCTCTTTGTGACGACGAACGGTGAGAGAGTCAGTAAAGCCGCACCCTTACTTGCTATTTTTCTCAAACGTCTTGACGATGAACTTTATCGAAGAGTTAAAGAAGAGCACTTCTACTTTATAATTGCATTTTGCGGGTCGTTGGAAAGTTCTAGAATGACATGCACTAACAAAAAGAAATCTTTGACAACTTTTTCTGAGCCTGTTTTGGTTTAATTTATAGAAAGTCAATCCGGTTTCACCTGCTGCTTAAAAGTTTAATTACTAAGATTACTCAGCAGCAGCTCACGTGATCCGCAGTATTTATTTTATGGTTTAGGAATAACCGTGACGGTCGTGATAAGTTTTAACATTCCTTGCCAAACATTTCAGTTGCGAATCTTGTCTCATTTCCTTTTAAACGTTACCGACTTTAAACAGACAAAGAGCCTCCGAAGTTGCATTCACCATGAGAATATTTATTTTCTCGTTTCTGGCAAGTGCGAAAAAGGCAGAATATCACGCATTAACTTGTCGAACACCAACTTTTTTTTGTTTTCCTGTAGACTGCTACAACCATTCTTATTTGCGCGTCAGGAGAATCTGAAACTTCCACAGCTACGGCACAACAGGCCATCGTCTTGACCATCCAGGCGGGCTCTAACGACACACTCCAGTGTGACGATGACGAGGTGATCACCATTATTGGGGCGGTATTCGACGCACTAGTTCCCACGAAAGAGCAGCAAAACGCAAGAATTTGTACCGTTGAGAAAGACGTCACGGATCAAGTTAAGGCTCGTTGTGAGGAGCTCACTTCGTGTGTTCTATCGGTGAAAGCTGTGCCTAGAGGATTTTCCAGCTGTAATTGGTCGCCGAGACCGCTCGGCGTTGCCTACGTATGCCTTGAAGGTACTAACCAAATCAAGGTTTTTATCTTGCGAAGAACCACATCGTTAAGGTCGCATTCCAAAACTGCTCAGAGAAACTTCTACCCACCATACATGCCTGTTGCTGCGGTGTCTGTCTGTCTGTCTGCCTGCTTGTCTGTCTGTTTGTCTGTCTGTCTCTTTCTCTGTCTGTCTGTTTGCCTGCCTGCTTGTCTGTCTGTCTGTCTGTCTGTCTGTCTGTCTGTCTGTCTATTCATCTGAAGTATCGCTCATCTATCTGAAAACTTGGGGTCTGACATGCAGCAAATTTAAAGGCGTAGTTGCGTCTCTACCGTTTGTCTCTCCGTTTTCTCATTACGCGATTTCAAGAACGCCTTCGTGGTTCTGACTGCATTTTTCTTTTCAGGGCAGGCCAGAACGACTATGCCGCCGAAATCCAAATCAAAGAACGGATTTGCCGCCCTGATGTCCGTCGTGCCTTTGGAGTTGCTGGACTAGTTAATGTCGCTAACATTGCTAGCTAAACATTCTTCAGCGGTTTAGATGCTTCCTCACAGCTTACTGTTCTACAGTAACATTTCCCTGATGAACACTCACTCGCATCTGTAATTTAACAAAATAAAAATATGAAGAATAAACTTATAATAGTCTCTCGTAACAGGAAAGAGATTTTGTGGAATACAATCCAAACTAAATTCCATTCACCATTTTGGAGTTTGAATAGACAAGAAGATGAACAGCTCCTGAAGTCGATTTATCAAAGCATTTGTGTTTATTCGTTGCTGTTCTACAACTTGTTAGTTAACGGGATTTCTTAAAGAAAACTCGATCAGTATTTTGTTCGAACGGGAAGTAAAAATCTCTATGCTGGACAGAAACTCCAATCTTGAATTTTAACGCTACACTCTGGCAAATTTATCCGGCTTTCCAGCTCGAGGTTGCACGAAGTAGAAAATTCTTGAACTGGAAGTCGAAAACAAATACAGCAATTCATATCGCTTACAACTGATCAATTGTTCGCTTACAACAGATTTTTTTAACATCCGGCCGTGTCATTTAATATTCTAAGGCTATTAATATAGGCTGAGATTTTCGGCGTACGGACAGAATAAATTTCCCCACGAGACCGTGTATAATTTTTGCAATGGGTCACCGTGACTCCTGTTAAGCGTCAATACTTCTCTACGACTGTAAATTTAACGCAGGCATGTGTAATAAATTCAACTCTTACCCGCCGCTACAGTGCTGTAGACCTCGAAACTTGGAAATCAATCGGTTAACAAAAACAACAACAACAATTTCCGCTAGACGCACATAATGAGACTGTTTCTCAGTTCTGAGGCATAATCAGCCGCTTAATTCATCGATTAAGCGGTCAGCTCGATCAACAAGCACATAAAATTCTTCCTCAAGTCGTGCGAGATAAAAAAGCACATAACAGTACGCCGTTGCACGGTTTTTTTCAGAAACTTTTGAAGACTGTTTTTCTTGAACAAGAAAGTAACAACCATGACGCACACATTTACCTGCATTACCCTGGTACGTATTATTTATTTACCAACAAAAATGTATTATATTAAATAATTATTAAATAATTATTAACAAAAAATTAAATATAATAAAAACAATAGTAGAAAAGTAATAATAAAAAATAGAAATAATGTTATTCATAATGATATTAAGCATAATAATAAAAAAGTCAAATTTATAATATCTAATAATTCAATATAGTAAACCGTTTTTATGGCATTTTCATTGAAGGTTTCGCTGCTGTGCGCCTTCGTCGTTTTCGGGGACTCACCAAATGGCGCGTTCACATCGGAAACCACACTGACCATCCAGCCCGGTCAGAAGGACACCTTGAAATGCAGTCCCGGAAATGTGATTGCGGTAACGAGCGCTAAAACCAACGGCATTCCCGGCACTTCTGACGAGGGCTGCAAAGAAACGGTTGACATTACGGGCAAGGTTCAGGACAAGTGTGACTGGCAGGAGTCATGTGTTCTGTCAGTGAAAACGGAGCCCAAAGGAGTTGCCTGTGAAGTGGGCCGGCCCCTCGATCTTGTCTATCAGTGTCGCGAAGGTAAGGAAATCATTCTGTCTGCTGCCTGTGTACAGTAAATTTATTGCTGGTTTGCGTCTGCCTGTCTGAAACGGAACTGGACAACAGTGTGTCTGAATCACTTCGCTTTGAGAATGTCTGCCTTTACCTCGCTGTCGCTTGCTTGTCTTCATGCCTGTCTGATTTCCTTCCTGCCTGACTGCTCGCTTGTCTGTCCGTTTGTCTGCCTGATTGCATGTCTGCCTGTTGCCTGCATAATTACCTGCCTGCTTGTTTGCCTGCCTTAGATGTCTTCTTCCTCTTACGGACATGTTTTTCTTTCCTTTTTTTGCCAGGCGAAGTGAAGCCCATAATCCCCACCACGCAACCTCCACGGAACAACAAGCATCGAGGCATCGTTCCAGTTGAGTTATTGGATAAGTAAGCGCTTTCGTCGACAAATGGAGCGATGAGTAAAGCAAAGAAGTGATCCTTTGCATGCGAGCAGTTAACCTCTTTAGAATAAATGGCCTATGGCATCCATTAGAATTGGAATTTTGGTTTAATTTCTTCAATCTTCGTCCATATTTTCTTGGAATGTGTTGTTATGTGCATGTGATATCTACTCTGTTTGATATCTACTCTACTCTGTTTGATATCTACTCTACTCTGTATTCCTCTCTAAAACTTACTGTTTAAATGTGACAGTGACATCAGCTGCGACACATTCAAAATGATTTCCCGAGTTGAATTGCGTCGCGAAATGACTTCGATCCCAGTCCCGTATCACTACAGTGCCAAATTTTCCTAAAATTCCAGAGCTCCAAAAACAATGGAAGACAATGCTCCATGAATTTTACTGTAATGATTCCGATTACAAATTCCTTAAAAATTCCGGTACACTTGGTATGCATGTTGAATGCAGACCCTTATCAAGAAGACACTTTAATAATGATATTCATTCTTGCGAAAAGACTGCTTATTTTGTAGATTAGGCACGATCGGTACACTTTTTTACACACTTATGAAGGCTATCTCGGTCATGCGTACGAGAACTTAACTTCAATGGTGCACGAGTTGACAGTATGTGATCACCTGAAATGATGAAGGCGTCAAGACAGAACGCATGTTGACAATGGAGGCGCTGGCGACAGTGGCGGAACTAGCGAAGGTGGCAACATGGGTGACGGTGAAAACGGCTCCTGACTCCGAAGGCCAGCATTGTGAAGAACACAGCCTGTCTTTGATGTGCAACAAAAACAAGGGAGAGGGCGAGCAGGGTTACGCATATAGCCGTGAATACTTTTTCATCGTTCGAGAGTCTGGCATCATCGATATATTTGCTCTCTTTAGGTAAGTTAGATTGGGCATTGTTTGTGCTTAAGTAAGCAACTCTTGCGCACCCTTCCCGGAGTAAGGAAGCAAAATAGAAACCCCCCCCCCCACGTTGTTACCCATCACCACGGTAAAAAATGAAACCTTCTTTTCGAATTTTATTTAGGAAAGCTTGAGTCAGGCCTACTTAATCCTGGTGGTGTGGCTTTACCAACGCCTGCAAAGCCTTCCGGAATGCCAATGGAAGAATTCCCATTCAGCTGATAATAACATGATAATTATACCCCTACTAGCAAATAGAATCCCTTATCGGTATGCCATGTTTATTACAGGTCACAGTTTTTCTTTAACTGGCAGTGTCAGCTTAAGGCATCAAAACAGCCGCTTCCTCTACCGGCGCCATATGACGGAATTTGGACCGTAAAGTAAAGTAAATGTGAAAGGAAAACAGGAAACAGGATAACATGGAAAGAGGAAAAGCGAAAGTTTTGCCTCTGTGGAAAAAAGAACAATCGAGTTATCGAGGGCAAAGCCAGAGCCTGGTTTGTTAAGCTTACGAGTATTTAGCTGCATGCACTGTATTTAGGTGTTAAATTGATTTACTTTTGAACACCTGCCTTGCCTTGTGGCCGGCGTAAAATATATTTAATATTAATATTAACACACTCTTGACTCAGTCAATTAATAAACATCGAAAAACCTTAAGCTCAACGATAAAGAGATTTAAAGGCTAGGGGCAACAAGCGACACGGCTGCAGGGAGTCGGCCAACTAGTTTGAGGTAAAACCTGTAAAGTACAGCGCGGTAGTCCCGAAAAAAGAGAAAGTATATGAAGGGTGTGTAACAATGCTGAAATATCGACACGTAGAAGAAGAATCTTGCCACCATTGACGTAGAAGGAATAGCTAAAAAAGCCACCACCATGAACGGAACGGTGGAAATCATTGTGGCCGCCACGACAGCCATACTGGCCAAAAGCGTGCTCCAAACTATCCGAAAAGCAGCGCGAGTCTCCTCGCGCGGGATCACATCTCGAGCGACGGCCTCCCCGTACTGCACGATACGACGCTGCATTTTCCAGCGCTTTATTTTCCGCTTTGCCGCTATCATAAGAATTCTGGAAACATAATTATTTTTTAATATGCAGTACGGTAGATCGGGTACGGCGAATCTATTCAGAGACTTGGTACCTGACTTTGATCATGGAAAGTAGGATGGAAAGTTCCTCAATTTGGTTGGTTAAGTTAGCTGCTGCAAGTTTTATATTTTTCGCGGATGGCAAAAAGCTAAACTTATTAACTTGATCCCATTTTATTAGTCAAAAAAGTAATAAGTCCCTATTTACGTACAGACTTTCGTGGCTACTGAACCTTTTTGAGTAGCACTAGTCAGTTTATGTAGCAATTCGGCTTCTCATTCACTATTTCCAGGAAAAAATTAAAACTGAAAATTTACATTAATTAATTTAATTAATGACTAGTATTTTAAGAGAACTTCTGAGACTTTTTCGCTAACGTGAGAGTTTAGAAGGACTCTTCGCAACTCGCTCCTTCTGATCCTTTCGGTGGACTAGGGTTCTTAATGGCTTCAATTCGTCGTAAAGCAAAACAATTCTGGCACACGTTAACTGTACGAAAATCGCTGACGAAGTCTGGTGGTGCAAAGAAGCCTAAATTCAGCCATTCTGGACCGCGCCTCGAAACTACTTCACGCCAACTGGACTGGCAATAAATTTCATATGAATGAGAACATTTGTTGACAGGCTTTTCAAAAAACTAGTCAACATGGGGTCGCCGTCCCAGTAATCAATGAAAAATGAAAACAAAGTCTCTCGGCTGCCATGTGTGCCCGAATTTTCCGAGGTGTCGTTTACAGATAATCTAAATTACGATTCCTCCGAACAAATTGAGATAGATTCCGTAATTAGCGTGTAGGTCTAGAAGGGGGAGAAAGAAGTTCATGGCATAGAGGGAGGAGCCATTCTGAATTTCAATGCTAGCCCACTCTGTTGAGAGTTCATGCACGCGTTTCCCAGCGACATCGTTTTCTAATCCCGTTTTCTTAGCTGATACCTTTTCCCAAAATTCGGTCGGTAATAAATATTAAACACGCAAGGATCGTCGATTGATTTGGCTGCTTCATTTTATTTGGTAATTTCACTGTCCAGCTATTTTACATGTTGTTTTTAATGGCCGCCGCAATTATACCTGGGTTTCACCTGCGGACGGTTTTTCTTCTTCTTGAGCCGTCAACGCTCCAGACTCGAATTTTTTTCCAATTCAGAAAGGGTTGCGCTACGCGAACTACTGACTTGATGTGTGTAAAATTGCTTAGATTTTTGTTAAAAAAAATTGGGTGACATTACTTATGGCGTGCCCCTCGTAGTTTCACTATTTTCAGTTTCGTTCAAATGCTTTTGCGGACGCCATATGCGGTATTACCTTAATTGCGTCAGAAAGAGCAGCGGCAACACAAACGGTCCTTTGGCGTATTCCCACACCGCAAAGGCCGGGCCCGACACGGTGAAAATCTTCTGACCGCTACAAGGAAGGACAACCATATTCGTCCAATATCGGGCTACACCCGACGCCACAATCACCAACGATGACAGCCAAATTGGCCCACAAATCACCCAGAGAACTTTTCGACGAGAAATGGCGCTGCGATATCTGACCGGAAACTCCACAGAAATCCATCGGTCCACACTGATGAACAGCGTCCCGATCAGGGCAGAACAGTTTGCGTAAAAATACAGCCCCATGACGAGAAGTCGAACGAGGTACAAAGTGAGTGTGGTTAAGGGCTGGTAGCGGAAAACAACCGACGCTGCAATGGTTGCGCCTGCCAGGAGCGAACTGACGGCCAGCGAAATATGGTACAGTACGTAGGGTTCTTTATTGCTCCACTGCGCGAAGAAGAGCAGATTGAGCAACTGCGCGGAAATGATCAGCGAACCTTGAACGATAGGCGGAACTTGCATGGCGCTCCATTCCGCGGTAGAAACGGTGCAGTTAGTTGTGGCATTTTTTCGAAGGGTCAGCGACAAATTTTGTTGATCCATATTTACAGGCGAAAAAGTTCACTTTCAATCGGCAGGCGTTCGATTATCCTACAAGTGTCGGATAGTTCGACATTTTTTGAGGCATCTTAAAGGAAGTATTGCCTTTTTTGTAGTGTCGGCAAGCGGCATCTTGATTTCAAGCCAAGTTCTACCGACGTCAAGGCATGCGTAACCTGCGTGGGGAGATCAGTTTTGCGGCTGCCCTTTTCGCGTTAACTCGTGATGATAATTGAGCAGAGTGTAATTTGAATGAGCCGCGTTATTTTTTCCCCGGGAAAACAGAGTATGTTTTCGAGTCTATTCACTGAGAATATTGGCGCTATAAACTACCGTTAGCGCCTAAAAAGGCACAAACGAACAGTAATTACTTTCTGACTCGTAGAAAATAGATCATTCTATCATTTCGATCAAAGGAATCCGACCGGGTGCTCTCGGTCGAAGACACACACACATGTGACACACACATGTGATATTTGCGCACAATTGTAGACTTGCATGTTGCTCTTGCAGCACCGGGTAATTAAATGGTAATTTTGTGTGTGAGAGATTTTATTTCCAAAGAATGACGCAAATTCTTGATCTACCACAAGGGCATACTTACAGTGCGCTGCTGCGCGATAAAGCGAGATGGTTTCTTGTGATGGCGAGATAGGTACTCACAAGGGGCCGTTCGGAGATTTCAAAAACCGATCGATCTGGAAGAATTTTAGGACGACTAGGTTTAAAATGATAGTATAAAAAACTAACCCAGTTCCTGTGAATCACTGGCTTTGCTCGCCAAAGGTTGCGCATAAATTATGGCTCAATTGTATTTATCCCAGCTGTGTAATGGCCCAATTCAGGACTATCAAGGTAGCATTTTACGTGTAAGTCGTCTACCTTACAGTTGTTGATTGTTGTTCTTCCGATTAAAGACGGTAAAAGTGTCCTTTTGATGCCACTGGAAGGCAGTCTCATAAAGTTCCGAATGGTAACAAATTGAGCAAGAGGAAACAATAGCGGACGTGTCTTTCGATGCATTTTGGAAAGAGCGCTGACGCTCATCCATGATTTTGGTTACATAATTCCAGAAACAGTCACATCAGTTACATCGCTCTTTTGTGGTACCGTTTCTAGTCTGGTTTCTCAGACCAAGGTGTACCCAACTGATTGTGAGCACAAAAGATCGTTTTCGCGCTTTCAATACTCCATAACTCTCGCAAGAAAAAAATATTTAGTTTGTCCGAGGAAGGAGAATGTGAGGTTACCGATTTTTCAAGTTAGGAAATTTTGCACTTTTTTCTCGAAAAGTTTTTTTCCGCATCTACGGTACTTCGTCACCGCCGTGTTACATCGTGCTAACCAGGCCGAATTGTCTGACCAGCAATCAAAATGTAGGCCAAACATCTATCTGCTTGAAATCATAGACAACTCATTGTTTTCAAAAAGTGTAACTAAAGTAACTCCTATTGCCCCCCCCCCACCTGAAAAATGAGACCATATCATTGGAATCATCTTTAAATATTATTTTTGGTTTTGAACTTTGTAGTATCTGTTAGCGACCTTTGTGGATTATTGCCCCAAGCGGAAGCCCGCGTCATGGAACGTTTTAGGTCGCTCCTCTTTTCGTGCTGAATCGTTTTAATTTTCAAGTGAAATGAAATTCAAAAAAGTCACGTGACTGTGCCTCCGGAAAATGGAGCGCATTTTCAGGTTGATTTGTAAGGAAAAGGGGCGTGCCGGTCTATCGTTTGGTACCACAAAGTCAAGAGCAAATAGTGCTGTTATTTGTTTCTTATGTGTTTAGGAGAAAGATCAAGCTTTATCATTTCAGTCAAAGGGAATCCGATATGGTGCTATATTAAAGCACGTGCCACATTTGCACACGACTGAATGTTGCACTGGCGGCAATCAAAATTAAACAGACAACTGTGCTGTGAGATTGTATGTCTAATGAATAATGCAATCACAAATCGTGCCACGTCACATATTTACGGTGATGCGATAGAATTACATGATTTCCGTTGATTGTGAGATCGATACTGCACAGTCTTCGAAACGGCCGGCCTAATGTTTCTAATTAGGATTGTATTTGTCTTGGACACCCGTCTGTCGCAAGTCGCCAACTAATCAACCCGACATTATAATAATATATGATATATGGGGGATCTTGATAATAAATCGCCGGGACTATTATTTATTTTTAAGAAATACGGGAGCAGGCCGTTATGATCTATGCTGGACTGGCAATAGAAATCAACTGCTATCATGTTACATGACGCAAACAAGTATAAAAAATATTCTTGAAGTACTTTAAGAATGGTTTCCAGGAAAATTACGAAGAGAAACGAAAAAGCCATCGAATTTCAAAGAACGAAAACGCAGAATTATGAAGAACAAAGGTATCCCAATTTGGTAAAATAACGAAACTTGAAATTACGATAAGGCAAAAAAACAAACACTTCCAAGCCCTAATTTCAGTTTAAAAATACGATTCACCGGTCTGTGCTTTTATGTGCAATTGCCGTTGTATTTGGATCTTAAAGTGATATTCAAATATCGCGTTTGTTAGTTCATGCGAGTTCCAAAAAAAATCTGGTGAACAGGGTAGAAGGTAAATAATTTTTTACTTTTTATTTTGTTTTTTGGTGGTTTAATGAACAGGATGGAACTTGCAATTAAAGTGATTGACGGTCAAATCAGGTCTATCGAACTATCATTTTTCAAAGTGGCTTTAAAATCTGGTTTAAACGGCATTTCCATTTAAAATTGATACATTCGTGTTTTGGCGTCGAAATTGAAAATAGGAGGCAAGACCGATTTCATTTGAAGATTTTTGTGTTGACACTAAATGTTTCCCCTATTTTCCCTTATTTCAATTTTCATAGTTTCAAAAAGTGAGAGATTTTGTTTTCTTTCTGAATTTTTTTTCACATTTTTTTTGATTTTCGTGGTTTTCCAGTATTTGATTTTTTTTTCTATTCTTCTTGTAGTTGTCCAGTACAGCATACTGAAATGACAAAGATTGACAATGGAATTTTGAATTTTTGGTCAAAACACGTTCGACTGACTTGGGGCGATTTTCAAGTGTCGATCGCAGATTCATTTTAAAATATTTTTTTAATTTAGAGTTATTTTAGTAGTAAAAACGAAAATTTATTTCGCCGGTAAAAGCCTGCGAACTTTTTTTTGACAAAATCCCAAAGTTTGCTGCAAAGGAAATGCTGCTTTGGATTTACTAGTGTAACTTACTTATTGATTGCTTAATTGGCTGTGAATTGCTTTCATATTGCTTGATTGATGATTGGTTGATGTTTGATTCACTTTGTCATTGGGCATTGATTGTTTGATCAAACAATTATTTCCTCTACGGTCGCTTGATTATGGATTGAATGATATTTGCTCCACAGCTTGACGCAGCAATGGATTGTTTGATCGAACTATTAGTACCTTCACCTTCGCTTGATTAGAACGTTAGAAAATCACTTCGTTTGTTGTGATTTTCGAAATTACCATAATATTACTCATTCATATTAGCTTCTTTATAATATGTGAATTAAAATCTCTTGTGAGACGAACAAAACGATAGCACTAATTGACCAAGCATCGCTTTTGGGGTTTTTATACAGCGAGTTAGCCTTAATTGCTAGCATTAAAATAAATGAAGCAAAAATCAGTCAATCAACAAACAAGCAATGCTGTCGGTAAACATTGTTTGATCAAACAATCAATGCCCAATGTAGCAGTGAGCCAAACATCAATCAATCAACAATCAAGCAATATGAAAGCATTTCGCAATCGATCAAGCAATCAATTAGTAAGTCACAATAGTATATCCAAAGCAGCAATTCCTAACTTTGGGATTTTGCCAGAAAAAAGTTCGCAGGCTTTTACCAGCGAAATAAATTTTGTATTCACTACTGAAAAAACTCTAAAATGAAAAAATATTTTGAAATGAATCTGCAATCGGCACTTGAAAAGTGAGTTTAAATTTTATTGCCACTGCGTCATATTTATCCCACGCTGCAGTAACAGTCAACACACTAAACTGATAACGGCATCAACGAGCGCTGCAGAGATCGCTAGAGGCTTCCATCACATTTTCTCAGATTGTGATGATTTTTTATCGGTTCCTCTGGTTTGTTCTCTCTGTAACGTTCGATTTGCAAGATGAATATTGAAACGAAGCATAAATCTCTCACACTGTAAATTCGACTTATTTTGGCCATATTTTATAGCAGGCCTTCCTGAAATTTGTTTGCTTAAAAATCCAAAATGGCCAACTAGAAGTTTTTGAAGCTAAATAATGCAACAGATTTTTCGTTGCAAAATTTACCGTTTGAGGTATTTCGCTCTTCTTATTTTCGTAAGGGGGCTTGATTAAATCCCATTTAGGTAGAGTGGGTCCTGTGTAGCGCCTTAATAATTTAGTCCAAATCGTCCCAGATATTGTCAAATATTTTTCAACGTTACGTTAAAAATTACATTTTCATATCTTTTATTGAAAAGTATAAATACTACAACATACGAGGAAGCCGTTTTTAAAATCAGTTGCTTTCTATAGTGTTAGGGCAGTGCCCCGCAGACTCCGCCGAACTGCATACTTGTAGTTGTATGTATGTATGTTTTATTTGGATGATTGGATTTCTGTGTAAGCTTATGGCGAGCGTTCGAGATCTCCATTCGACGCTCACAACATAAAATCAGTGTTGCGGTTCTCTACGTTTTCGTTCTCTTTTCTCCCTTTGTGGAACTCCCGCCAGTCAAAAGCTCTACCCCTAATGTTAGTTCCGAAACAGTAGAATTTTATTTTTTTTGGCGTCTCTAGGAAGGCCTCTTTTGCCTCGTTTATATACATCCCTGTTACGAACAGAATTAAACAGTAGATATATCTGTAAAGGAGATATATTTTGTAATATTTTTGTGCAATTGGCGATGGGAAAATTTTTTTAATCTTCAGTCAGAAATGTGTTTCTAGGAGGCTACTTTTTAACTGTTGATAGCCGTTCCGCTGATCACAGCGACCATCCGCTCTGCAACGTTTTGGAATTTCTAAATTGATTTTTTAATCGTTCATCAGCTGAACAATCGCATTTTTTTTCTTCAATTTGATTTTCTGCTCTGAAAAAACTATTCAGTGTAGCAGAATATTTTACCTCGGGCGTTTGATGTCTAGTTCAGTAACAAGCCTAATCAGAACATTGGCTCTGGCACTCAGTTTGGAAATCAGAATAATAAACGCTTCAGCGGGGGGTCAAATTCAGAGACGCTTCGTTTATGTGAAGTACAGGTAGTTTCATTCAAACACTCCTGTCAAACCCATTCGCGTTCATTACCTTGTGCTGCGTGGATTGATTGATACTGAAACGAATGTGAACCTCACTACAATGCTTATTTTAAATAAATTGGTTTTCGAATTGGAATCAGTTGGCGAAATCCCAATCATTGGTGCTGGCGGCATGCAACTGAAAATTTTAGATTGTGTGAAATTATCTTTAAAATTTTGCGGAAAACATGTGGACGCCGATTTGTTTTTGAAAAATTGCCTGAACACTATGACTTAATTTTCGTTCAGATTGTTCTGAATAATTTGGATGTGGTTATCAAGTGCGGCTCTCGGCCCATCATACGCGCTAAACGCGTCCCACAAAAAGTACACTGCTTCTACATTGTTGAGTTGCCTAGCAGACACGAGATGCGGTTCACTGTAGAACTACTTGACATACCAGACACAGACATATTACTAACACCTTGTTCTAAACTATTGCAAGACAAACTGTCATCGGTTGAAAATTGACGCGCTCATGTTACTGATAATTTTACCGCCATTATGAATACCAATTTTTCAGAAGAAACTCAGGTTATTGCAGAAGGTACTGTGCTCGGCGTCACTAAAATTTTCATTGATAGTTTCAAAATCATGCATGACAATACCTCTAAGGAATACCGCAAATTCAAATTTTTTCCGTCAATTCAGTTGGCGACAAGAGCCAGAGTATGCCATCTTCGTGGTAATGGCAAAGGACGTAATCTGCAACAACAAAATATGTACTTTTGCGCATTCATGTCAGCAAATACAGTTTACCATTTGAAAAAAATATTTTTGCTCTACGCTTTTGCTCAATTAAGCCTTAAATTATTATGTTCCATGCGCGGGATGGGTTTCGCTCCTTCTTGGCGTCCGATGATTACTTCTTTATGAGGTCTTCTCTTAGTCGCTAGACTGAGATATTATCAGAGAGCAAGTAAAACTAGGGGGCCAATTAACAGAAAAAAGTATTCGAGAAAGTTTCAGTAAAAATCATTACTAAAAGGAATGTGGATTTGTTAAAAATAGGAACTCCTTCAGGCAAGGACAAAGATTTTTATATCACCGCTCTTAGAAACTTAATGAATAATGATATAACACACCGCGTAAAAATGGACTAATGGTCAGTCCAAAACGGCAAGTAGAGAGCTTGTTTTTGGTGAATAATGAAGCAAGACAGACAAAAGATTTTTCGTGATCTGCATGTATGTTTTACGTCAGGGGCAAGGTTCGAAAAAAACAACCACTCAGGCCATCGAATTATTTTTTGCAAACAGCTCAAAGGTTATTGCTCTTGCTGGATAAAAATTGGGTTTTAAAACGAACGTTTTGCATGTTTCTCAACGCACTTTACTCTGTAAATCTAGAAATATAATGAGGCATTTGAAAATAATTTAGCAAAGGTAATGATTCTTATGCTTCATGCGGTTATTATTACAGTAATTGTATAATTTAATTGGGTCTAAATTAATGATTTAATATAATCGGGTCTAAAAACTGAAATCCTTGCCCGGCATCACTCCTTCAGCACATCAGGAGGTGGTATACATTTGCCCAAACCGTTTGCCAGCACCGCGCAAAGTTGGCATGCTTGAACGAAGGCATGATCGCTGTGGATATAGGATGCGAACGACTGCGGATCCGTTTGTTTTCGAATGTCCACTGTGCAAATTAACGTAAGACAATAAAGTGCTCGACAAAAACCGAAATCATTTCATCACCGTGCCGTTATGAGCTATTACATCGGGCACCATGGTGCGCTTCGGAAAGTACACCTCCTTAAATGACGACTCCCTCAAGGATGGTTCTGTCATAAATTATGTGATTAACGATCAACGATTTCGCAATATGGACCTCGGTCAGACGGACCTTGCCATCCTGAAGCATTATGACGGAGGCGTTTTCAGCAAAAGCACGCAGAAAAAAACTTTACCTGTCTTTTTACACAAAGTGCAATATCCCTTTAAGACATTGCTTGCCGACCTATAGCCTCCACATAATCTGGTGTGGCACGGATTTGCCGGAGAATCGCGACCGATGTGAAGGATTTACTTCATCACTAAATTGAACTGAGCAACTTAAGGAAGCTTAGTCGAGTTCTGACAACTTTATCCCTGATGATCAGTCCATAATATATTCACATAAAGGAATACTCAGCGCTACCTAAGTTTACCTTTGTTGGGTGAGCCAAATTTGCATAGCATCAATCAACGGCTACTCCTGCCTTAAAATAAGTTAACTTAAGCTAATTACTACTGGTTTCCAGGGTGAATTGTTGTTGTCCAAAACTGCTTTTGTTGGGACTGATAATGAGTTTGAACTGGGCAAAACTACCTTTACTTTGTCATGCATAAACTAGCGTATTGCAAACACAGCCGCTGTTTTTGTGATGATGCTCAGCTGTTTTTTAGCGTGAACTCAGGCAGTAGAAACATTACAAAAGAAACTGCTCAATTCCGACATTAAATACTAGGCGCTAGCCACTAGTGATTGAGAGATCGTGACTACCAGTAGTTCCTCCGCGTCGGCACTGCTGCTTTCTTTTTCTAGCTTGCGCTTCTGGCCCGCTTCGTGGTAAAAAAAAACTCATTTTCACAATCACATCTGAAGGTTTGCTTAGTTGACTCTTGCCACAAGAAAGGCAGTTCCTGCTATCGATCATTCGTTTAAATATGATCATTTATTAATAAGCCTTGCGTAAAAAGCTTATTATCGGCTGACCAACAGCCATATTAAAGCAAAAAATAAGCAAATAAGGTAATAATTTGTCTAGTCTGCGATTGCTAGCTTAGTCCATGAGAAAAACTTTCGCATGGGGAGTGTTTCATAATCGAAGACACCAAAAAATGGAAAGCCGTTAAATCGGAACACCCATCATATTCACCTGTAGCATGGACCGATTGAACAGGTGCAACCGTGTTTTCGTCGGTGTATGTTCATTCCGTCCTCGCAAACAGTTCGGAAAGAAGCGCGTTAAACGGTCAGCTCAGTACTACGGCTGCCCAATGATGTTTCTATTGCGAGCAGGTCGCGGAGAATATCGGGCGCCGCAGCTGCTTCGAATGAGTGTTGTCAGTCCCCCATTTGTCTGTCTGTCTCTTTGTCTGTCTGTCTGTTTATTTGTCTGTTTTTTTAACTGTTTGTCAACTTCTGTGTTTGTTACCGCAGCAGTACATCGTCTGAGGGCGCGGCTATGCTGAAAGCTCATTCCACACGGATTCAAGCGACTTTCCTACATGATTGACTGGACCAAGTTCGACATCATCAGGGGATTTACTATCGACGTCATGCATCAGCTTGATGAAGGTGTAGCTAGGCTTGACTATATCTAAACTTAACAACTAACTAGGGAAGATATTCAACGATCGAATTCAGAACCGTTCCAAAATACTTTTTTATGTAGACCTGATTTAGTAATAAACATAAAATGTATGTCCCCGGTCAAGTTAAACAAACTTTATTTCGGTGAAATTTCAAAGTTTGCAAATGTTTCAATAGACTTGCTGCTATGTGCCGTCAACTGATTGCTTGATTGACACTGTGCAAACTGTTCGTTTGATTGTTGATTGAATGGCCTTTTGTTAGTCGTAGTGGTTTGGCTGGTTATTGATTGCTTGATTACGTCTTTCAGCATCGTCAATCAGTTGATTGTTGATTGACACTACATCAGAACTTTGGTGTTCACTCAAAGTACAACCGAAGTACAAAAGTTAGTCAATCAACAATCAACCAACTGAACAGCACATGGCTTTCAATTTTTTTTTTTTGCTGCATTGCTTTTATTGATACAATATACATACGCTTGCCAAATGACAGATCACTTCGCCCATCAATCGATGGACTACTGTTTGATACTCAAAACGGAAAATATTTCATCTAAGCCACGAGTATAGAGATTAGTGTTGATGATAGCCGATGCATTTCCCCGGAAAATCTCAATGCTGATTTTCTGGCGCAAAAAGTCAGTTGCTCTCTTTTCGCCAGTCCGGTCAGTGATCCTTCTGCTTATCTCGGCGATTAGGGCTTTGCCTTCCGCGCCCCAGGTGCCAAATGTCTCGAAGGCCAGCGGAACAAACAAATAGCGACCTTCGAATTCAGCGTATGTCCGGTGTTTGTTGGTCTCCGCTTCCCGCGCAGCTCGGCCAGCCTCTGCCGTGGATCCGACGATGTGTGAAACGGCGACGGTGTCTGAAACAGTTGCGTCCCACAGTAAAGCCTTACCATGTCTCCAAGGGACCATGGTCATCCCGTCTGGTCTTTTTCCGTCTGCCCTACAGAGACCTGGCGGCTCCCGAATAGCTGGTACTCCCGCGCTGACTATGGCCCGTTTGATCACCTCATTTATGGCGGAATGGCGGCTGCCACGGCTGATCCCAAATGCGCAAGACAGACCATGGTGGCCGTCTTCTCTTACTTCTCTTCCACATGCCTGGCATCGATGAGGTTGGCAGACCGCAGCTCCTAGACGTAGCGCGACGGTGATGCGTAGACAGTCGTCATCGAGGAGGTTACCTAAACTTGGAGTAGGCAAAGCGTTTAGCCAAGCCCCTGCATACTCTGACATGACCGCCAGCAGTCTCGCTTTGCCCGCATCCCCAGCAGTTTTGCACACAGCACGGACGGTATAATCAACGATCGGGAGATCCCACTGTTTCTGAAATTAAGGCATCAAGGGAATTGGCTGGTCTGTTTCAGCACACCATTGGCGAGTTGCGTCGGCTGTGGTGGAGTCAAGATCAGCTCCAGGAACGATCTCGTGTATCAGTGTAAGGACGGAGTGGACCGAAGCCAAGAAGGCTGGGAGGGAAAGGTCTTCCGTCCGTCTGATACCTAGACCGCCCCTGCTGACTGGGAGCGATGCCTGTTTCCAAACTTGGTCGGACATGTTGGTGTTAGTAATGGTGGCGAGGCTGTTGCGGATAAGCGTGTCAAAGAATACCAACGCCGCACGGTGTTACCATGTCGGCGAGCACCGCAGTAGATGAAGAATTTTCGGAGCAGCCAGGCAGTTTTTCAAGAGGAAGAGTGCTTGGTGAGCTGACAGCAGAGATAGCCGGTTGGTGAGTAGGGCGATGGCTGTCGATTTCTTTTCAACAGCTGTGTCGACGCCGTCGTCCAGTAACGGAGCACCAAGCAGCTCCAGTTCTTCGGGCGTAGGTGAGAGCAATTTCGGAATGAACTGGCGAATCGACGCTGTTGCTGCATCTCTGGATGTTTGATCGCCACCGTAAACAAACACTTCGCATTTGGACGGGTTCAGTTCCAAGCCGACTTCCGCTCCCAAGGCCGCCACCCGTTCGAAATCTTCCAGCACTTCTTCCACCGATCCACCAACCGTCCCGTCGTCGAGGTAGAACGTCTTTAAGGGAGACTGTAAAGACATAGAAAGTTTTCTGGTCACCAGGCAGAACAGCATGGGTCCCAGAGGGTCGCCTTGCTGCACTCCACTTTCCGACGATAAAAGAAAATCGCCAAAAAAAAGGTGTGATAGATGTCGGTACATCTGCCACACGGTAGGATAAAGGTATGGCATGCGCAGTTGCACAGCTCGCAGTACAGCGTCGCGTCGGACCGTATTGAAAGCATTGGCAAAATCGAGTTTCAGCAGTACGCGAGTCTCGCCGGTTTCGGACATGAAAGCTCGGGTCGCGTGGGCGGCTGCCTCGACACCTCCTCTGGTTCCGCAGCCCAACTGGCATGGCCGCATCAATAGCGCCATCTGTGACATGACTCGCTTGGCCACTATCTTTCCTAAAATTCTTCGCCAGACAGTTCCCACGGCGATTGGACGTATACCGCCGTCTTTTTTCTTCAACGCGGTCAAAGTTGCCCCATAAAGGAGTGGGCAAACCTCCAGCGGCACTTTACCACGCAGCATAATGTTGAGAAGTGCTGCCACCTGTTCCGATAGTCTTTCAGCAATCTCTCCGTTCGCCCCAGCCAGTAGATCCTTCATGTGCTGGGGAAAAAGTTCGTCCAGGCCTCCTGATGAGCCGTTTGGGAAAGAACGGACAGCTTCTCGGACTTCGCCTGGCTTGATTTCGTTTGCTACGAGATCGTCGACACCGGGATTGTTGACACCGGGGTCGGGTGGGAAATCAGTGTCGGCTGGTGCAGCTGGGTGTTTTCGGCGTAAAATATCGTGTACCTCCACCGTGCATGGGGCCACAGAGTCGTCCGAAGAAAAATCCTCACCGCACCGCTAACGTTACCTGCCTGAATTTTTTTCTCGACTGCAGTCCTTAGCTTGGCATCCAATCCCTTCGCTTTTGAGGTGTTGGACCTCCTCGACATGGCCAGGAAGTTTCCCTCCCGACCTAGATTTCTTTTGACGATGGTGGCCAGGCTTACTTTTTCAGACTTGTCTGGTTTCGAAAACGCAAGGTAGGGGAAGGTAAGCAATTTCCCCCATCTGGAGTTGTCGTTGGTGCTACATGTGTCTGCCAGGACTTTGGTGAGAGACTCTGCAGCAGCGTGACGGGCGGCCTTCGGGACATGGTCGAATAGTCGGTTGGCTTGTCGAAGACGCTGCAGCTGAGTGGAGAGATCGCCGTCGTTGGCCGTGTTTGGTGCTGTATGTGTTGCGGCAGGCACAGGTGGGGCGACGTCACTCGGTCTGATCCCGTACTTGTTGGAGACTTCGTCTTTGATGCAGACACCGGCTCTTCCAGTGGGGCCTTTCCGGTGAAGTGCCCATCCTGAAGGTTGGAATCCCGTCCGGCCGCACGACTCGCAAGTGCGGGGCCAGCCACCCGAAGGGTCGACCATCAGATTATTTTCTCGCACGAGCTTTCAATCAGGCAATCAATTGACTGTAATTGTTTCAATAGACTTGTTGCTGTGTGCCGTCAATTGATTGCTTGATTAAAAACCATGTGTTTGGGGCAATCCTTTTTTAGAATTTAAGTTCTCTCCTCCCTCCAATTGACGGTGGGGGCAATCTTGATCTTGTCCTTTTTTTGTTGAAAGCCACCCCCCGTGACTCCCAACCTTAAGAATGATCATAATTGTCCCCATTTACCCACTCACAACCACCTCCCCCCAATTAATTTGGTAGGGGTAGTTGCCCTATTGTCCCCCCTCTCGTTACACTTCTGCTTAAGCGTAAATGCTTGGTTGAAAGAAGGAATTTTATCACCTTTTGAAAGTTTTTGTCCTTCCTAGGAGTGGTCAGACTCCTTTTGGAATTTCTCCCGAACTGTATGCCGGTTCTTTATGAAAACAAAATACAACGAGAATCCTTCGCCATCCAGGCTGAAATGAATCGACTGTGGATGTCGATCCGGGTAACAGGAAACAACAACCGGGAGGTGCGACCACTGTTCACATACAAGACCTGGAAGGCTCATGAATATCGTTTTTTCATCCAACACGGAGCTCCATTCGTGCTTAAAGGTGCGATTGAAAGGAAATTCTATAAAATCTACTGCCTGACTTCTCGCATCGCTTATAACTGTACGAAGGACTCCATCAGTTCAGCAGACGTCGTTGTGTTGCGCACACTGTGTGAACGATTTATGAGATCGTTTCAGGTATTGTCCTTTAAATATGCAGGAAGTGGATTTGAATGATTAAAACAGGCATTTGATTTATACAATATGTATGTTTATTACAGTTTATATAAAAATAAATAATGTGATACAACTTCATTAATTTACAAATTACGTTTATTTAATACACTTATGTTTGATATTCTCACCAAGAAAAATTATAGCATGGAATGTGCGGCACGTTTGGAATGCCTTCGGATGGACGACCAACCACGGACCAGAGAGTGGTTGGGGCGATTCGCAAAACACTGGGAATTCGGTCTGGTGTTTTTACGACACGCTGCCTGGAAGGCTCGTGTGAAATGTTAGGGAAGGCCGAGTCTTTGTCATGTGCTAAGGTGTTAGCCCGACTGTCTGGATTCTTTCCGGGTATCGCCCTTACCCAGGTACTCGCTTTTCAACGAGCGCACTTGCAGTTTGAAATTCACGTTCGAACGTTGCGCAAAAATGCCACTACCACGCGCAGTAAAAGTCTTGTGCTGAACAAGCAGGGTGAGTTCTATGTTATTAAATCACTGATCGCTGTAATTGATGCAAACGGCACTCGAGTTCTGGAGACATTTGTTGGCTGTGTTCGCTTAACCCAAGCTGATACAACGCCTCTTCACGTCGGCTTAAAAGGGGTTTCTGTTCCACATATATTTTTACTCTCCCAAAGTGACGAATTTGTTGTTGTACGCACTGTTGATATTATTAAACAGTTAGTTATTCTTCGAACCTTCAAAAATGGCGACCTACTTATCAGTCCACCGTCTAACCGGTTCCGCCCAACTTAAAGTCCAAAAATTTGTTCCATTTATTACCAATATGAGAGTTTTTGTACGAAGAAATGAACCCTCAATGGCCTGAAAAATGTCCGCGCTGTATATATAATATAACACGGTTATTGTCACGGGGGACAAAATATGCACCTTCAGACTGTGTGAAGGACATGGTTTTGTGTGTCACGATGTGTGGGAGTAATTCTGGTCGGACAAAGCTAAAAAATGTTTATGAGGGATTATATGCAGCAACCACGCAGCTGTTCCCATGTGGCACTGATCAGTGACATGTGACCAGCTGGGACAGAAGAGAATGCAGTTGATGGGAGTCGCACAGAACACCATCACGCCTCATCGAGACGGGCCAGATTGTGTTTACGCTGTAGGTTTCCGTCTGGCCTACGCCATTAATCAGGTGCATATCATTCACTGAGTTAAGAATTAAGGCCAGGTTTTTACTACGCTACAGCAAAATTGGGTGGTCGGAGTTTGAGCTATATTGCTGGTAGTACTGATTTGACCTACATTTTATGCGTTAACGCGAGGGCCCTCACCTCACGGACCAAAGTCGCAAACAGGTCGCTATTCCGGCGCGGCCGGAAGCCCTTTGGGTATTTAAAATCTTCCCGCCAATTATGCTAAAGGTGATGCTGTCTTCGAAAACTCGTTTCGCCGAAAGAGAACTACAGATGTTCAGTCTGAAGGGGGAGAGAAAAAGGAAAGAGGAGACGGAAAAGACGAACAGCGAAAGCCTTCCTCTGTAGAACTAGAATAGGAATGGAGAAAGGAGAGAGCGAGAAAATGAAAAAGGGACAGCAAATCAGGAAGGGGAATGCGAAAGGTCAAAATGAAAATTTTGTATGAAGAGTTAGATATGGATATGGAGAGCAAACGAGGAACGGAAGCGAACGATAAAGACTAAAGAGGAAAGGGGAAAAGAAAGGTAATTGTCAAAGGAAACGAAAACGAGAAAGGGACGAGATAGGTAAAGGAATAAGGTAAATAAAAAGACAGAGAAACGAAGACAAAAAAAGGAAAGCGGTATAGCGAATGAATAAGGGAAAGACAGGGAATCACACAAAAAAAAAGGACGAGAGAAAGAACAAGGGAAAGGACGGGGGAAGAAGAGGAGGCAAAGATAGAGAAAGAAAAGTAAGATAGAAAAGAAAAAGCGAAAAAGACAGAAAATGGAAAAGAGAGACAAATGAAAGAGGAAAGGGAAACAGACAAAGCAAAAAAAAATGAGAAAGTTCATTTTGCGAAAGAAAAGAAAACGGAGAGGGGAGCGAAAAAGCAAGAGAGAGAAGACAGGAGAAACAGAAAAGATTGGGCAAAGATCAAGTCAGCGATTGCGAAGCCCGAATCTAACTTGTACGAGAGGAGGCACTCAGTTTGCCTCTACGTTTTGCGAAAGGGGCGTGACGCTCTTGGCGCGAAGAGTAAACGCACAAGATTCAGCTACAAGCAGCAAGTCTATTGACTAAGACGAGCTCTCAGTTTATCCGCTCCCATTAGTAGTTGTATCTGAAAAAGAACCGCATTCGTGACAGCTGTGTTCTTTTAAAATCAACAGCAAAATAAAATCAAATACTTAGTTTAATGAACGTGCGAGGAGATGACGCGTTGTTTTAATATCCTGAAATAAGATTTGTAGGGTTGTAGGGTCCGATTGATTAAGTAGCAACGTGTGTGAGATAACTAAATCAACAGAAAAACAGTAGAAAATATTCCAAATGTAGAAACTCAGTAAACGATCGACTGAGGCGTACCGATGTCTGGTTATGAAGCAAACGCACACGGCTAATGGACACCGTCTCAACGAAACAATTATTAACAGCTCGCCTTTGTTAGTGATTGCGAAAACTCCTACATCTTTGCTACACCGACAGGACAGACCATTATTCCTAGTGGCTCGTTGGCTCCTGTGAATTTAAAGCAAGGACGTTTAGCTTTCGTGGTGCTTATTTGTCCAACGACGTCGTGGATAACACAATTCATTTATCAAATTGTGGGTGAGTGTAGAGTAAATCGGTTACGATTTCCCGGTGAGCAGCGCTCTTGTCAGACAGTAGTAAGTCGTTTGTAAATATTTTCTAAGTTTTTAAATTTATTTATGATATCATTAATAAACTGAACGATCCGAAGAAATGCTTAACCACTTCGTCGTCCCGATTCCAAAATTCCATTTCGGCTGATTGAATTGCTGTCTATACACCTACTAGGTATTATATCATTTTATAACTATTTTGCTTCAATATCAGACTAACAAATCAATTCTGCAACTCTCTCCCACGAAATCCTTTCCTTCTGTTTATTAAAGCGTAAGAGACATCACACACTCGTAATATTTCAAACGAGAAAAGCACCCATGATTTATGCCTTCAAATTTTTAAAAATAAAAATTTACAGTGTTCGTCCGTAGGTGGCGTTGTTTACCTTACCACATTGTGATTCCATTGATTGCCGGATTCGTTTAACAATTTCGTAACATAATTCAATGGCTCAATTCAGCAATCAGTCATCACGTACTATGGTAACCTGAACCGCGTCACCTGTGCAAGAGCGCTTCAGTTTTTGATTTCTTCACAATTTGAAGCCATGCATTTTGGGTACTTTTCTCGATTGAAGTATCACGAGTCGGTAATGTCTCTTACGCCAGAATAGGCAGAAGGGAATGAGTTCGTAGGGGAGAGTTGACGAGTTCCCTTGTAGGGCAAGGCATTTTTTCGAGTCTTCATGAGCTTTACCACACACACAAAAAGTGAAAAATGATAAGTTCTCACTTTGTTAGAAAAATTGTCCCGGTCAAAATTGACCAGCCATTAACGTATACGTTATAAATTCAACGTACCCGTCGTTGGTTCTAAAGTTGTAGGGACCATTTGCAGCTACGGCCCAAGCGCTTATGAGTGAGTCTTAGTGTTACAAAAAAGTGTTCGTCGACCGGAGAAATAAAGGTGGTCAAAGGTTTTTTTTTGGTCATTTGGGACAACAGCGTCATTGACCATACTTTCTGTTTTTCACCCAAATCTTAGGTAATTGATCCACCCACAAAATTGCAGTAAAAAATTGGATCTGCTCTCCACGTGGTAACAGCTGAGAAATTTCGCACGTCAGCTGTTGCAGTGTAATTGGAACACACGATAATTTTCGCTTCGAGAAAGTAATTTTGACAGAAATCTGTTACCGCTCTTACTAGGCACCGGTTGCACACATTAAACTGGTTTTGAAATTTTTCAAAATCTGTATTCCCTTGATTAGTTTAGTTTTTCTTGAGGCATTGTGGAGAAGCACCGTCAGTGAATCGCATGCAAAATTTTAAGTCTAGCCTCTTCGTAAGTTTATTATCTGGAACCTAAGCGTCCCATTTGCGCATTTCATGAGCGATAAGGCGTTCTCTGTTTTTCGTTGATAAGTCTGATAAGTTTTTCGAGTAGATCTGAAATTGTTTCCATGGTTTATTGTTATCCATACGTCGACTTCACTCTTTGGTTATAAATTTTCCAAAACAAGCGATTTCATGATCTGTAGGTTGTTTTGAATGTTGCACTTAAAAGGTCTTCAGTTTTAGTTAAGAACACTTGTTAAACGAATTTTGAAGGAGATAATGAATGAATCGGATAGCGGCACACACTTGCGCATGGAACATCGTCGCTCGTAGACGAAACGACAAAGTTTTCCGGGTATGAAAATGTGTGGCAGAGTTAAAATTCAACTTAACGTATCGTATTTAAGTGGGACTTTTGGGCCACTAATTCCCTGTGACCATCAATGGATTGCATTTTTGTGCGAAACTTTAAAATTTGGTACGACAGTATTTTAGACAAAGATCACACGTTCACTGTGAACATGAAAACAACTTGGTACAGTCAAAGGTTCTTCCTCGCGGCTTCGTTTCCCGAAACCGAAACTGCTGAGAACATTCCCTTAAATTGTAAGTATAATTCACACTGATGTCAGCGTACGGTGATTGCATAAACAGTTAGTTCGCCGTTTGCAGCAATCGATCATTCAAACTTATCAGCTAGACAAGCGTGTTTTATGTTCTATGCGTCCCGTTAGTCACGACGACGGCAAACAACGCAGACAATTCCATTTTTATTTTTGTGTTGTGAAAAACTATCGGATAGTAAAGTTGTGGAATATAATCGAAAATGCATTCAAGCTGAAAGAGCGTATAATGTGGAGAATAACGAACAAGAACACCCAGGCAGGCAGGCAGGCAGGCAGGCAGGCAGGCAGGCAGGCAGGCAGGCAGGCAGGCAGGCAGGCAGGTAGGCAGGTAGACAGGCAGGTAGACAGGCAGCTATCTAAACGGTCCGTTAATTCATTGAGTCGCAAGTTCAAGTCTTCTAAATCAAGTCTAGTCTAAGTCAAGTCTAATTTTCTAAAAATTCAGTGAAAATGAATTTCGACAGTTGGCGTTTCTGCAAAGCAGAAATCGCTTATGGCTCTTGTTTCTGAGTGCCAGAATTCAGGCTCGCACCGAGGTTCTAATCCACCGGCCAAACTCTAAGTCAATCTGTTGGAAACATTCAACGGAAAATAGCTAATCGACGCTCTGGAAAAACTACAACAACAAAGCTCGTATAAGTTTGTTCATTGATTTGGTGGAAAGTTGATCTGTGTAACGCTCCTTTTCCTTAGAAACAGCTGCTATCTCAAGTTTGAAAAACACTTCGAATGGCTCGGTGTTATCTTGGTGTTCAGTGTTTTGTCTGGTAATTGGCAGAATCGTGTAAAAAGACATGTGAGCGGCTGCGGATAAAAACCGGCTCTTAGCTAAAAAAATTCGACACAAAAACCTGGAACAAAATCAAAAACGTAGAACCAAGTAAAAACTTACACTAAATTTAAAAAAGGAAACATACCTAGGTCACTTGATGAATTGAAATTTATTTAATATTTTAAGTAAATTAAATCACGTTAATTAAACAGAACTAATCCACGCCAATTAAAAAACTGCAGTTTAATCTAAAAAATGTGACAAGGGTCCTAATTGCAGCCTTTGCTTGATTGATGAATTGAGAATAAGCTCACAACACTCCGTCATTTCTCGATTGATTGGCTGATTGGCTGGTTTCCATTCTTAATTTTTTAGATTCATTTTTCGTTTACGTTGCATTACATACGTTGGGCATAATACACGGGCTTGTGGAACTGGATTTTGGAATTTCACTGGAATTTGGAAACGTTTTGGAATTAACTTGTGGATTGTAGACTGTATTACATTAGTATTTAATAGTATTTTCGCATTGTGCTTTACGTTTAATGCTCCCATGTTCTACTAAATGGCAAAGCGCACAGCTGAAGTGAAGATCGAAATTTTGGTGCAGAAAATAATAACTAGAAGACCAGCCAATCAATCATCGTTCGCTCATTGACGCAGGTGTGGACTGGATATTGGCTCAACATGGAGGAAGCGATGAAACTCCCTGTACGGAAACGTGCAGCAGGGAAACTGCTAAATAGTTCCTCACTGTATGCAGCTTATTCAACGGCCATCTCCCTGTCGTTCCGTTGTCCGCCGCATTTTTCTTCTTTGTTTTTATGTTTACAGTACGTATGAATTTTGCACCAGCTAACTTGGCGTTGCGATCGTCTTCCTCATTCTTTAAAGTTCCGAAACTGTTTTCCCTTTCCATCAAATCGTACTATTTCAGTACCGAAAATTCCGCGTTTCATGGCGGATCCTGCGTTTTCCGAAGAATCGGAGTGGACCCGAGAGACCGGGTCACCGCAGGCAGAGCCGTCCTCCAAGCGAGCCAAAAATGGTAAAAAAAATCGCCATTAAAATATTCACTGTTTAAAATTTCTCTACCCGCTGATAAGGGGATCGGAACGGAATTCGAACTGCCAATTGGACTGAAATCGTGTGTACCTGCTGAAATCTGATAATTTTAGCAAGGAATTTCTCCAGATTCGTCGGCAGAAAATTCAGATTTTTCAAATTTTCATTTTCACTGCTCGCTTATCCTATGTACGCCAGCCACTGATTGATTACTTGATTGAGTGACTGGCATTTCACTGCAAAATCTGCAAATTCCGATCCAACCCTTTGACAGTTCAAGTTTTTTTTCCGAATTTGAATTTCAGGCTCATCGCTGAATCGGTCGCGCACTCTCTCGCCGCGCAACATCCGCAACGCGTCCAATGGTCACGGCTCGGAGGGATCCGCAGAAGGCTCCCCGACATCACCATCGACGTCTGATGTCGACGACAACACCGTCATCGCCGCTTCGCCTAACCGCACCGCCGTTTCCACCGCGCAATCCGTTTCCACATTCAACGTAACCACCGAGGCGCGTATCAAACTACCGCGGAAGGGAAAGGTGGGCAAGAAATCCGAGGACGATCTTGAGAACGTCCCGAGTAGTTTGATCACGCCGGAGCCGTTGCGCAGCACCCCGAAGGCCCGTGAGAGCTATCGTGCGGGTTGCCGGAGTTTAGGTTTGGACGCGGATGAAGCGGGCTCAGCGCGGGATAAGGCGGAAATGGCGGACCGCGAGAAGACACGGGGAATGGGAAGTCCCGATCCGTCACTACGCGGTTCGTTGGCCTCGCACAACGGCACACAGTTGATGGATCAGGATGACGAGATGAGTACGGCGCTGCACATTCCGGATGAGTCATTTGCCGCACCGGAACCCGGCCCGGCGGAGACAAAGGACGAGTACTGCGCAGAAGCCGATGAACGCCAGCAGTTTCTGCTAGGTGCGTTAGATTGATTGATTGATCTGCCTACAATTTGATCAATTGATTGATTGATTTGCATACTAGAGAGAAGGTGTGCAGTGATTGATTGATTGGTTTGTGTGCGATCGATCGAGAGAGAGTACCGAGAGATTGATTTACGCAGCTCATGGCGTAATTTTTGCCTGATTCAGAGCACGGGATTGCAATGCCTGCGCCGGTGGAGACCTTCCGTCAGCGCTACAACGCCAACAAGTCCGAGCAGCGGCTCGTTTTGGAGAGTCTGCATTTGGAGAATTTCAAGTCCTACGCCAACAAAGTCGCCGTCGGCGCCTTCAATCCGGTGCGTTCTTTTGTTTACTTCCTTCAACAATGTCTGATTCTTCCTCAGCACCAGCATTACACAATATCATTCCGTTCATGGGGTTGTTGTTTTGTAAAAGAAATTCACCTGCATCATCGGACCCAACGGCAGCGGGAAGAGCAACACCATCGACGCGCTGTTGTTCGTCTTCGGCTACAACAACAAACGCATCCGTGCATCCAAGACCGCGGACCTCATCCACAAGAGCGATAAGTTTCCGAATTTCAAGTTTTGTCGGGTGACCGTCACCTTCAAGCGGATCATACCTGGTGTAAGTGCCGTTCTACGAAGCAGGGTTTTATTTGATTGATTGATTGATTGATTGGCTGGTTGATTGATTGATTGGTGGATTGGCTGGTTGATTGATTGATTAATTGGCTTGAGAGAGTTGATGGCTGGTTGATTGATTGGTTGGTTGGTTGATTGATTGGTTGGTTGGTTGGTTGATTGATTGATTGGTTGGTTGGTTGGTTGGTTGATCTCCTAATAAAATTTGTCCGTGGTTTTTTGCTAGGTGGACAACTACAATCAGAAGGAAGTGGAGGGAAGTCGGTATACCGTCGCACGGGAAGCCGATCACCGTGGCGGGTCCTTTTTCATGCTGGACGGGAAGAAGGTCGACCGGGCCGCCGTTCGCGCCCGGCTCTTGCGCGACGGCATCGACCTCGATCAGAATCGCTTCCTCATCCTACAGGTTGGTCCATGCCATTCTTGCTTGCTCCGTTTTTCCAAAGACCGTTTGGAAAAGCGGTCTGTTTAGCATTCTGTCTTTGTCTACTTAAATCTGCCGCTTTTAGGGAGAGGTCGAGCAGATCGCCATGATGAAGCCGAAGGCCAAGCGCGCAGATGACGAGGAGATGCTGGAGTATGTGGAGGAGATTGTCGGCACAAATCAGTACAAGGAGCCCATCGCGCAATTGGACGCGCTGGTGGACAAACTCGCTTGTCAGGAAGAACAACAGGTACTGCCTTAATCAGTTGTTTCGCGATAAGAATTCCTTTCCCGCCTTCCACCTCTTGCATTCACAGAGATCGACCTTGACGGTTCCCGTGTTTTCAGAATATGAAGGTTCACGAATTCGGCAAGCAGATGAACTCGCTGGAGGCAGTGAAGAACGAAACCGAGCGGTACCTCAAGGCGGAGAACGATGTGATCACGCGGCAGCATATCATCGGCCAAGTTCATCGGTACGCAACTCATAGGCAGCGGTTTAACTCTGTCTGACTGACTGCCTGCCTGCCTGCCTGCCTGCCTGCCTGTCTGTCTGTCTGTCTGACTGCCTACCTGTCTGTCTGACTAACTGTCTATCTGACTAACTGTCTGTCTGTCTGTCTGACTGTTTGACTGTGTCTGCCTTCCTGCTTGTCTGTTTGACTGTCTGCCTGTCTGTCTGACTGACTGTCTGCCTCTCTGTCTGACTGACTGTCTGTCTGTCTGTCTGTCAAGGATGTTTGTTAAACTTTCTAGATACCAACATGCCGGAAAGCGAGAAGCCGCACAAGCCAAGCTGAAGATCCGTCAGGACGACCTGACCGCCAAAGAAGCTGATCTGGCTGGGCTCGTGATTGCGCGGAAGACTCTGGAAGAGGAACACGAGGCAAAGAAAATGTAAGGACAAGTTATCTTCAGTGTGCCTACCGGTTGTTTGGGCAAGTTCCAGATTTCAGTTTTTCCGCTCATTTTTGTTTGCAGGTACATCCGTGAAATGGAAAAGGGTGACAGTGTGGAAGAGAAGGTCTTTGGCACCGTAGAGGCCCGTAAAACCAAGATGCAGACGAAGAAGAAGACACTGGAGGAGTCTATTCCGAAAATCGAAGCGGCCAAGGAGAAGCTGGAGGATCAGGTGGGTGATCAATGGTTATCGCATTGGCTATGGGCAACAGTTATAATTGAGCTTTATTTTTGCTACTGAGTTACAGCTGAAGTCCAAGGAAGACGCCCCGGAGCGCCTGCAGGAGGAGATCCAGACAATCACACAGGACATTGACAACACGAAATCCAACCTCGAGTTGTACGCCCGTACAATTCGAGAGAAGACCACGGCGTTACCGGGACTGATTGGTGACCGGCCTGAGCGTGCTGCCGCATTAGAGGCTCGACTGGCTGAGGCCCGAGTTCCTTTGAACGGCAAACGGGTTGAGGTATGACTGAACCGCTAACAGACTAACCGAAAGGCAAAGAGACAGACAGACAGACAGACAGACAGACAGACAGACAGACAGACAGACAGACAGACAGACAGGCCGGCCGGCAGGCAGGCAGACAGGCAAACACATAACATTACGACCCCCTGCGATAGTTTCTGGTAAAATCTAATGTTATGATTCCTCGATTTGTAGCTGGACAACAAGGACGTCGAATTCAACGCCTTCCGCGACAAGCATATCCGCGAAGTTCAACGTCATGATGACATGGTCCGGCGACAGACAGAGCTAACTGCCGAAACGGCGACCTTGACTGAGTTAGCTTGGCAGTTGTTTTTCTCTTGCGATTACCGTGGTAGCCAGGCCGACCCAGCAAGTTGATGATGTCCTCTTGTGGTTGCAGAGCGCGGGGAACCATATCACGGGAACTGCCGCCGAAAGAGCAGGAGCTGACTCAGCTGCGGCCCCGAGTACAGGCACTACGTCAGAACGGTGAGACGCTGACCAGAGACATCCGAGCGAAGCAGGACGAGATCGTCCTTGCTGCTGCACAAAGCCGAATCCAGACAAACAACCGCATTCTTCGAGCCTTGTTGGAGGCTCAGCGGGATGGCCATCTGGAGGGTATTATTGGCCGGTACGAAAATCCTTTCGCGCTTATTGCTAATGAAAAATATGCTTGCCTGTTTGTCTGCCCTTGTATACCTGCTTGTCTTTATGTCCGCCTGTCTTTCAGGTTGTGGGTCTTCCTTTCACTCTACTAGCCTGTTTGTCTGTCTGTCCGTCTGTCTGTTTGTCTGTCTGTTTGTCTAGCTGGCTGTCTTTATCCTTACCAGTGTCTGCCTATCTGCCTGGCTGTTGGTCTGCCGTCTGCGTGCCTTGCGATATTGTTGCGGCTTGCCTTGTTCTCTATTCAAGCTAATCACGCTTTAAACTAATCCCTTAGGCTGGGAGATTTAGGCACCATCGACGCCAAGTACGACGTGGCCATCTCCACCAATTTCGGCGGTCGACTTGACACTATTCTCGTTGCCGACGTCCCTGCTAGTAAACGTGTCATCCAGTACCTGAAGGACAACAATTTAGGCCGAGTCAGTATGTTTGTCCTGGATAAGGTGACCGCTTCCGTGCAGGGGAGCGTCAACCAACCGTTTCGAACGTACGTATTTGACTTTTATGTCACCACATGACAGATCAGGCAATCAGTTGATGAACAGGCACACAGGCAGACTGTAGGACACCTCTAAACTGTTTGAAGATGAACACTTTCATCCATTTAGGCCGGAGCACTCTCAACGGTTTATCGATCTCATCACCCCTCAAGATCCCATTTACCGTCCCATCTTCTACTACTCCGTACGCGACACTCTGGTGACGGACACCCGCGATCGGGCAGTTGAGATTGCCTATGGTCGGACCAAACATAAGGCGGTCTCACTGGACGGGACGCAAGTCGGTCAGTGCGCTTTTCTAATGTTTTCGACAGACAGACAGTTAGTCAGTTACTAAAATACAGACAGACAGACAATGAGACAGACAGACAGTCAGACAGACAGACAGACAATCAGACAGACAATCAGACAGACAGACAGACAATCAGACAGACAGACAATCAGACAGCTATGCAGATAGGCAGATTTTCATTGCTCAGTCTACTAAGACATTCTGTCTGTAGATGGCGTGTCGGGAGCCATGTCTGGCGGAGGCGACTCGGTCACTCGTGGGAAGATGCGGACCAACGCACAAGGCTTCCAGCAGTTGGCCTACTCCGGACCGCCGCTGGAGGAGTTGGAGGGGCAGTGTCGTGTGTTGGAAGCCCGCCTGCAGACCAACCAAACCGATCTGGCCGAGTGTGAAATCCGGCTGACCGACTTACAAAGGGAAATTGCCCAGCTCACCCAGGCAGGGACGGGCAACGCGGATCGTTTGCGGGATTTCACTGCAGAGCTGGACCGATTACGGGATGACATCGTGAAGCAGGCCCGGGTGGTAGAGGAGTCCACGCCGGATGCGGCGCGTCAGGCGGTGTTTGAGCGGGCGATTGCAGCCTTGAAGGCAGAACTGGAGGTTGAGAATGACCGAGTGCAAAAGGTTTGAATCTTCTACTCAGGCACGTAGCTCGACAGCATACAAGAGACATACAGACATACATACAGACAGACAGACAGACAGACAGACAGACAGACAGGCAGACAGGCAGGCAGATGGATAGATGGATTTTCTTTTATTTGCAGATTCAAGACGATATTGATGTGATCAACGGACAAATCGTCGACATCACCAAACGAAACGTCGATGAGTGGAGCACCAAGGAGCGAAAGGCTAAAACATCCCTGACGAGGCTGGAAAAGGAGCTTCTAGCGAAACAGAACGAGTTTGACAATCATGGAAAGTACGTACTCAGTCGTTTTTCACTCTCAGTTCCTGTATGGCTTGATTGATCAATTGGTTCATGTTTTGCCTGAAAATGTGATTGAATACTTCAACTCCTTGATTCCGGTGATAGGTGTTAGCTGCTTGATTCTTTTAAGCATGGTCCCTTCCTTCTTTTTTTTAGGGCGATGAAGAAACTGCGACAGGATATCGAAAAACGCACCACCGAGCTGGCGGAGAAGCAGACCGAGCTGGAAGCGCTGCTGACCGAAATGGATACGGTCGAGGCGGAGTGGATCGCAGCTCGAGACGAATTGAAGCAAAAGAAGGTACAACACTATCTCCGGAATTGTTCTTTTCACCTCCGTCAAACGCCTGTGCTAAGGGTGTGAATATTGCAGGAATTGCTCAAGGCCGACAAGTCGGAGGAGAAGGCCATGATGGAGCGGATCAACAATTTTGACGGCAAAATTGAGCAGTTGGAGAATGAGACGCAGGAGTATCGCGCCCTCGTCCACCAGGCCAAGTCAGAGGTCGAGGGGGTGCGGAAGAAGATGGAGGCACTGGAGAAGGAGGTTAGCCGGGCGTTTTAGTAATTTCGGGGTTTGGTCGATTGATTCGACTGATTGATTGGTCTATTGATAGATTGATTGATTGATTTGTCGATTGATTGATTGGTTCCCGGGTTGCCGATGACAATTGTTTCTCTTCCAGCTGGACGGGTTGAAACTTAACGACCTCCATTCCGCGGAACCGGCGCAGATTAAAATCCTCAGTCCGGAGGCATTGTGCCAAGTTGAAATTGCTGAACTGGAAGGGGAGATTGCTGGTTTGAAGGTTCAGATGAATCTGCTGCAACCCAAGCTGAACGTCCTTCAGGAGTATTACAAACTGGTAAAATTTGGTTTATGCTCACGCTGTTTCAGTACGATTCATTTGTTTCCTATCGGGTTTAAATACAGTTTTCTCGTTGTTTTTTATAGGCAGATAGCCGAGACGGCATCATGCGGGGGGTGGAGGAGATCCGCCGGAAGCGCAAGCTCGGCTACACCCTTTTCATGGACTACAAGAATCGCCGCTTCACCGAATTTATGGACGCGCTGCGAGTGATCCAGTCGGTGCTGAAGACGACCTACCGGCAGTTGACGCTCGGTGGGGACGCCTCGCTGGAGCCGCTGGATCGTTTCGACCCGTTCGCCGATGGCTTGGAATTCATGTTAGGGATAGCTCATTAATTGAGCTTTTTCTCTTTCCTTCAAGACCTTATTTCTGGCTCACAGTGCAGTATTCTATATATTTTATGGGTGGTTTTAGGGTTAAACCGAAAACGAAGTCCTGGAAGAACATCAGTTACCTGTCGGGCGGGGAGAAGACCATCAGCTCCCTCGCACTCATCTTCGCGCTACACTACTTCAAGCCGACGCCGTTCTACATCATGGATGAAATTGACGCGGCTTTGGATTTCCGTAATACCTCAGTCATCGCTTTTTTCGTCAAGGTTAGAGACGAAAAACATGTCTGTCTGCCTGTATATGTCTGCTGCTGTCTGTCTGTCTGTCTGTCTGTCTGTCTGTCTGTCTGTCTGTCTGCCTGCCTGCCTGCCTGATTGTCTGTCTGTCTGTCTGTCTGCCTGCCTGATTGTCTGTCTGTCTGCCTATCTGTCTGTTTATATGTATGTTTGTCGGTTTGCCTGTCTTGCTGTCTGCCTGTATGTATGTGTGTTTGCCTGTCTGTGTTCTGCCGATATTCCATTCTGTCTTTGCAGGAACGAGCGCTGGCCGCGCAGTTTATCATCGTCAGCCTTCGTAACCAGATGTTTGAATGTGCCTACCGGCTCATCGGTATCTGCAAGCCCGACCACCAGTCCATGGCCATGTTCATCGACCCGGCCAAGCACGTAGTGGATGAGACGGAGACAGAACCGCGCCAGACGATCGCTACGTTTGGTCGCACTGCTAGTATGTACTCTCAGGCCACCCAAGGACCGCTCCTCCAGGGCGAGGAAGATGAACCATCGCCATAACCGCCTGGACTTGTCCGCCTGTCACCTGATTTTATTAGTATTTATATGTTCGGCCTGTATCATTATGTTGTGTTCCCCTTTCCATCACCCTACAATATTACAATAATTATTTGCTTTTCCGTATCCCACGTTCAGCTACATTTACCATGATGTAACCGAAACTTGAAAATTTGTACTAGTATCATATTAGTAAACTATCTGCATTAGTTCCTCTCAACAGGTCTGTCCTTCTGTCTCCTGTGTCAACTGTCTGTCTGTCTGTTTGCCTGCCTGCCTATCTTTCTATCTGTCTATCCGTCTGTCTATCTATCTGTTTGCCTGCCTGCCTATCTTTCTATCTGTCCATCCGTCTGTCTGTTTGCCTGCCTATCTTTCTATCTGTCTATCCGTCTGTCTATCTATCTGTTTGCCTGCCTGCCTATCTTTCTATCTTTCTATCCGTCTGTCTGTCTGTCTGTTTGTCTGTTTGCCTGCCTGCCTATCTTTCTATCTGTCTATCCGTCTGTCTATCTGTCTGTTTGCCTGCCTGCCTATCTTTCTATCTGTCTATCCGTCTGTCTGTTTGCCTGCCTGCCTATCTTTCTATCTGTCCATCCGTCTGTCTGTTTGCCTGCCTGCCTATCTTTCTATCTGTCTATCCGTCTGTCTGTCTGTCTGTCTGTCTGTTTGCATGTCTGTTTGTCTCGATTGTTTGTCTTTCAGTCTGTCCCTGTGTATGGTTTTATACATGCACTATAAAGTCTCTAATCAAAACGGAACATTTGATTACAATAGTAACAGGCGTACCGCGGCAATTCTAATCCGGTAGAGTGCGCCACTAAGTGCTCTTCATGTGGGCATTGCACGCTGCGCTTTGCACAACCACCGACATTTGTCCGGGCGCAGTGCACGCTCTGCACAATGCACGCACATACACGCAGACGTTGCATTCGTCAGTCATCAGTGTGTGTGTAAACTTTTCAAAAATTTTGGACCCGCACCGTCATTTTCTTACTGACTTCCGCCGCCACCCCGAAATTTCTTCATCAGCCCTGCGATTTATCAAACGGATTTTGGAATAATAGCGCGGATTTTGTTGCCGAGTGCGATTCGCCGAGATGGCGACCTCCGGCCACCATCAACAGCAAGAGGACAATTTAGCCCTGAAATACCTGCAGGTAGGAGTTCCAGTTACTGTAGGGGAGGGGAACTGGAATTGGAGTGGAATAGGATTACACTGGCAAATCCAGCGATTCCACTTCCATGATACCGATTCCACATTTTATGTACCGCGATTACACTTCCATTCAGAGTCAATTTCACGTGTAATTCACGCCTCCATTCCACCCCCCGGAATGGAATTGGAATCAGACTGGAATGACCGTTAAAATCCTTCCCCTTTCGCAGGTGGAAAATAAAAACTTCACCAATGACCCCTCCACGCAGGCCGAATGGGCCAGCAAAAAGTTGGTATGGATCCCGCACGAGAAGGAAGGTTTCGTGGCGGCCAGCCAGAAGGCCGACAAGGGCGACCACATCGAAGTGGAGCTGGAGGAGTCGGGGAAGAAACTGCTTGTGCTCAAGTCGGACAGTCAGAAAATGAATCCGCCAAAGTTCAACAAAGTCGAGGATATGGCAGATCTGACGTGTCTGAATGAGGCGTCGGTGTTGCATAATATCAAAGATCGCTACTATTCCGGGTTGATTTATGTGAGTTCGAAAAAGGGGGCCGACAACAGGTGGTGGTTGTTTGCGCTACTCAATCAATCAATCAAGTAACAGACCTTGCTAGAAAGTGGTGCTGGTTGATTGAGCTCAATTAATCAATCAATTGACGAACCTTCATAGAAAGTGGCATTATTATTCAGTTTCTGTGATTTTTATTTTGTTTAAACACTGATTAGGTTAATGATATGTATTATTTGTTTAAAATTGTGAAATACTTTCAGAAATTTATTTATTTTGTTATTGACTGGAAGTGTGGAAGTTTTTGGAAAAGTGAGATTTTGGCAGTATATCAATCAATCAATCAAGTGAAAGAACTTTGTTGCCAAATGTTCAATCGCTGAAGTGGATTCAGTTTTCTGTTTAGAACAATCAGTTTGCTGACGAATTTCGGTTGCTTGAAGGCTGGACGAAATTTTGGTTTTAGAAACTCGAAACTCGAAAGTCGAAACTGAAATTTGAATATGTGGATTCTTATTTTATTTATCGATAAAACAATCAAATGAAAGCTTCGCTTTATAAATTTGGTTGGGCAGTACTTGATTAAAAAATCGTTTTAGTCATCACATTTGTGAATAATCCATTTCTCAGTATGTGTTCAAGAATATACTTTCCAAAACAAATGGCTCTGTTTGACTAATCAATCAATCGATCAGCTGATGGAGCGACCTACCAACTGAAAATACATGCTCCGCTAATCAATCAATCAATCAGCTGATGGAGCGACCTACCAATTGAAAATACATGCTCCGCTAATCAATCAATCAAGCGGAGGCTTTGCTATTCTAATGAAGCATTTGTTTACTTTCTCTCTTCCGCTTTGTCCTTTTGAAATTTGAAACTTACAACTCACTATTCACAATTCATTCAGAATAAAACATTAATAAACGATTCTGATCACTAAATTATATTTTTGTTACATTTCTGTCCCATCCGTTCGGCTAAAATCGAATGGTTGATTTTTCCCCCGAATTAAATTATCTTTATTTGGTGTTGGAAGTTATTTTTGTTACTTATACTTTGAAGTTGGATAAATGCCATTTTATTTAACTTTTTGTTTTCTCCAGACGTATTCCGGTTTGTTTTGCGTGGTGGTGAATCCCTATAAACGGCTGCCCATCTACACGGAGCGGGTGATCGAGCTGTACAAAGGCAAGAAGCGACAAGACATGCCACCTCACGTATTCGCCATCACGGATTCCGCTTACCGGTCCATGCTGCAAGGTGAGTCAAGGAGGCACGACGATGATGATGATAAGAGAGTGCGCGCGTGAGAGAGAGAGAGAGGCAGAGGGCGACGGAGATTAACACAGAGGAGACAGGCAGGCGCGCAGGTGGAGTTTTAATATTACCGGCGTTTATTAGGTTAGCCACAGACAGTCAAGCACAATGGTCAGTGGGTGACTCTCTTTCGGCCACGAATATCAAATATGTGTGTCAGACTTGCGATCCCTTCTATCTGTTGTTTCAGTTTCACAATGAACGTTGCTGGTTGTTATATCCGTTCTCTTTGTCTGTGTGCCTTAATCTGGCTGTATGTTCATTTATCTGTGTTTGTTTTTGTTAATACTCGATCTGCCTGTTTCACTGTTTCTCCTGTTACCCCGTCTATCTGCCTACTATTTGCCTGCTTTTTTATGTTTACACGCCTGTTTGTCTGTATGTCTGTCGTTTTCCTCCTCTTGCTCGTGTGTCTGTCTACTTGTTCCCACGCCTGTTTGCCTGCATGTCTTGTCCTCATTTTACGTGCTCATCTGTCTCTCTTTGTATTTGCCTGCCTGCCTGCCTGTCAGCTTACTGACTGGCTGGTCTGTCTGCCTGCTTGACCACAGGATTGTCTGGCTGCCTGGCTGCCTGCCTGACCACAAGTTTTGCTCTCTACCTAGCCTATGTCCGTCTGTATGTCTGTCTATCTGTCTGTCTGTATGTCTGTATGTCTGTATGTCTGTCGACTTCATTGCTGTCCTGACTGCCCGTCGGCATCTCCCTTTCCCTTCGTCTCGTTCAAAAGCAGGCGTTCGCGCGGCGGCCCACGAAAAGCTCCATAAAAACGGAAGGGATTGATAAGTAGTCGCGAGCAGCGACCGGGAGGAGGAATTTTATATTTACGATTTTTGTCCTGATAAAAAGGAAGTGCGCGCGTTACGCAGCGTGTGCCTTATGACCTGGATGGATCGAGCTCTCACTCACCCACTCTCACACGAGGAGGAATGCCCCGGCGTGATGAGGAACCATAACTCTCTTTTTACGTCTCTCGCGAAACTGAACGAGAGAGAGAGAGGCTCGAGAACTCCGGCAAGCAGGCAGGCAGACAGGCAGGCAGTTTGTTTACGGGGCCCCCGGTGTTTACGTGTGTGAAATGTGTGCCATATGAGTGTATATAGTGGCATGTGGGTCCGTTTAATCTGTCGTGACTGTGACTGTGGTAGTAGGACCTCGTCCGAGGTGGAAAAAAGCGCCAGTACCAGAGAGAAGAGTTCATTTTGAATGTCGAGTGATGAGGGAGTGATGAGGAAGTGATGAGTTTAGCCGGTAGTGGTACTAGTAGTGTGATGTGTTGAGGCAGCGTTTTCTGTCTGCCTGTGTCTGTCTCTCGTTCTTTCCGGTTTTTCAGACACATTATTGTGAGAGAGTTTGTCGCTGCGCTCGATGCTCTTGTTGCCGTTGACGGGGGAGGTCTCTGCTGATGAGGTCTCTGCTGCAGATGAGACACGATTGATGTGTGAGTCACCCGAACGGAGGAGTAGAACGCTGAGGGAATGGAATGTGTCAGTGAAGATCACGACACAATCGGACTTGCGTGAGGCAGTTTAGTAGTTGTGGTCGGTCACGAATTGCGTTCGAGTGAGAGAGAGAGGTGGATCAACACCGCCGATCGAGCCTTTGTTTGTTCTCCGAGCTGGTTGGCGGATTGGTTATTGTTGAATGACGTTGAACGAAAGGATTTGCTGATTAAAAAAGAGATAATTCTCGCGAACTTGAGTGTGCGAATGGAAAGTGAGTTATCGGATTCTTTGGGCCTGCAACGCGGGGTTCAGCATGTCTGACTGCCTGCGACTGCCTCGTGACTGCAAAGTTTCTTGAATGGCTGCCTTTTCTGTCTGTCTGTCTGTCTGTCTGTTTGTCTGCAATCGATTATGTCTGTCGGTCGTTTGCCTCTGTACCTTGTGCTATTAGGCCTGACATGACTTGTGGGCTTACAAGGCTGTCTGTCTTACTGCCTGTCTGTTAGCTTGTCTACATGTTTGTCTGTTTGTCTGTCTGTCTGTCGACTAATCGTTTGTCCCGTTCTTTGTCTAGATGTCTGTTTACCCTTGGGTCTGCGACGCCCACTGTGCTTGCACTTCCCAGAGGCTACCTACCAGACGCGAGGCGAGAGGTCCTCCTACCTTCACATACACTTGTCCATGCGGAATTTGTGCAGCGCTTTGGGTTTTCCCGTGAAAACCGCTCGCGACATCGCTATTTGATTAGCGGTCGTGCCTGGATGACCACATGCGCATATTACCTTTGACTTCACCTCTCTGTTGGGGTGAATAATCGTTTCCATTCTCCGCTGTCTTATGACTCCATGCTGTATGTGCCAGAGCAATCTGTCAATCCCCACCCCCGTTTTTCCGCTGGCCGCATACGTCAATTTGCGGGACGATTTATATCCTCAATATGCTCATAACCCTATTAAGTGCATACATTATATTTGATTTGCCAGTCAACAGACGCCGGCCATCAAAGAGCCAGTTCCCGCCAACAGCAATGAATGAGTGTCTGCTTTTTGATCATGACACTGAAAAGTGATACCTGTCGATAGGTGGCGTGGCTGACACGCTAATTCAGGCAGGCAGACAACGTGTAGACTGTTGCAAAGAGACTATTGAGTGGACAGACATACACGATACTAGACAGACAGGCAGACACATAGACACATAGGCAGACTAATAACTTGCCACGAGACAATTCCGCGGCACGACAACAAAGTCGGTGGTGTTTTTTCATCTTTGTCTGTTTCAGATCGAGAGGACCAGGCGATCCTTTGCACGTAAGTGGCTATTTGTATGTCTGTTACCGATGCATATGATCTGCAATTTGGATATGTTTGTTCACAGAGGCGAATCTGGAGCCGGCAAGACAGAAAACACCAAGAAGGTCATTCAGTATCTGGCGTCGGTGGCCGCGTCGAAGCAGAAAGCCTCCGCCAATTCCCAAAACTCTTCCCTCCATGCGGTAAATCATCGCAACTAGTCCAGATATGAGAAGTCAAACGGACAGACGAGCGGATAAACAGACATACAGACAGACATGCTGACATGCTGGCAGGCAGGCAGGCAGGCAGGCAGGCAGACAGACAGACAGACAGACAGACAGACAGACAGGCAGGCAGGCAGGCAAACAAGCAAACAAGGAAGCAGAAAGTGACTGATACTAGTGATCTGCTCCCTCTTTGCGAGGCGGGTTCATATTTTGCATGTTCAGTTTGCATTCTTGGTTTGGATTTGGTTGTTTCGGTTCGAACGGGCCTTTACTGATTTTCTGCCTTATGTTTCCCTCTTCTGCAGCATGTCACATCGACTCTCTCGTCGAATGTTGTGAGTGAATTTGATTTCTCCATTTTCCCACGAATTCTTGTCTGGTAGTTATTCTCATTATATTTGGGTTTATTTTTTGTAGGGTGAACTGGAACAGCAGTTGCTGCAAGCCAATCCGATCTTGGAGGCTTTTGGAAATGCCAAAACCGTTAAGAACGACAATTCCTCTCGTTTCGTAAGACGATTTCCTTCCTTCTCACACTTTTCTGGGAGTGATTGTGACCCATTTTACAAAATGGATTTTGTATTTCTTCTTGACAGGGGAAATTTATCCGCATCAATTTCGATATCAGTGGATATATCTCGGGAGCGAATATTGAGACATACCTACTGGAGAAGTCTCGCGCCATTCGGCAGGCCAAGGACGAGCGAGCATTCCACATTTTTTATCAGTTTTTGTTGGGCGCCACAAAGAATCAGAGAGGTGAGAGCGTCCATCTCTGTTATTTGTCTAACTGATTAACAGACAGACAGACAGACAGACAGACACGCACGCACGCACGCAGACAGACAGACAGACAGAGACACGCAGACAGACAGACAGTCACGCAGATAGTCACGCAGACACGCAGACAGACAGACAGGCACGCAGGCACGCACATATATAGCCAGATAGACAGGCAGACAGACAGTTTAATAAAGTGGTGAGCGCAAAGGCAGACAGATAAGGCGTTATCAGTTCGGAAATCGTCTTCCTTTTTTCCACAGAGGAATTTCTCTTGGAGGACATTAAGAACTACCACTTCCTCTCGAACGGTAACGTGCCCGTTCCCGGGGTGGACGACAACGCGGAATTCCAGAGCACCCTGAAGGCCATGCAAGTGATGGGCATGAGCCCGGAGGACATCTCCGGCGTCTTCCGTCTCATATCCGCCGTCCTTCAGTTCGGCAATCTACAGTTCATGCAGGAACGTAATGCCGACCAGGCCATGCTTCCCGACAACACCGGTGAGCAGTTGAAATGTTCTCCATCAACCTTGATTGATTGATTGGCTGGTTTCTTCATCCTTTGGCGCATCGATTGATTGTTGATTTAGCTTTATACTTAGAGCATATTTACTGTGTTTTCCGTCAATTGATTGCTGATTTGGCCGTTTTGCATTATGTGCTGCACTATTTGTTGATTGATCAATTGATTGATTGATTGAATAATTTTACGTATATTTTATGTGTTTCGTTTGTCTCGTGTAGTCATCCAAAAGATCAGTCACATGTTGGGCACCAACGTCAATGAGCTGACCAAGGCGATCCTCAAGCCCAAGATCAAGGTTGGTCGGGAATTTGTGACGAAGGCACAGACCAAGGAGCAGGCGGAATTCTCTACGGAAGCCATCGGGAAGGCGTGCTACGAACGGATGTTCCGTTGGCTGGTGGCGCGGATTAACAAGTCGCTGGATCGCACTAAGCGTCAGGGAGCGTCGTTTATCGGCATTCTCGATATCGCTGGGTTCGAAATTTTTGAGGTGAGAGTCGGCGTTCATTGGGTAATTAACGACCGTTGCGTGATCTGCCGAAAATGTGAGCCCTCATCTCCTGGATGCAATTTTAACTGATCTTTGGTATGCTTGGGTGTGTTGTCTGACTTACTGGTTACTCATCCTTGACGATCCCTCTAGGCAGTCTGTGACTGTCTTGCTCTTGATGATGATGGTTTATGGTGACTTGTCCCACTTGACTGTTTGGCTGCCTGGTTGCGTTTTGTCTGTGACTGAATGTCTGCCTGATCTCTTGACTGTCTGTGGGGTGCGTTTTGTCTGTGACTGAATGTCTGCCTGATCTCTTGAATCTCTTGACTGTGTCTGGAGGTTGCGTTTTGTCTGTGACTGAATGTCTGCCTGATCTCTTGACTGTGTCTGGGAGTTGCGATGTCTTTTATGGATTCTGTTTCAGTCTGTCTGGCTGACTAAACATGCGGTGTGCTGAATCGAAGCTGTCCGCGTCTATTTTGCGGTTTTTCTATCTCTCCTGTGACTGTCTGTCTACCTGACTGCTCGATCTGACGACGCTTAGTATGTCTTGTCTGTAACTATTTGAGCGGCCATTTGTCTGACTATTCTGTTTGTGAATGTCACGCCACTTATCTTGTCTGTGTGAGTTCGTTTATGGGCTTGTCTGTAAATTGTCTGTCTGACTGTATTGTCTGTGGGTGTCAATCTCATTGATTCTATTATTTTTAACTTATCAACTGTCTGTCTGTCTGCCTGTGCCGGTATGTCTGCCTAAATACTGTCTGCCTAAGTTTGACGGCGTGCGTTTTGTTTTTATCTAATATTCTACCTAGTGAATTTGACAGCTGTTGGGGTCTCGCCAAAGACTGTCTGACTGGATTCATATCGGCTATATCGGCTCGGATTCATATCGGCTGGTGCCTTATCGGCTATAAACTCTGTAGACACTCACCAGTTGCATGCCTGTCTGTGCGCGTGCATGTAAATCTTGAATTGTGTGTGCTTTTTCGAAGTCCTGCAAAATCCGTTGTTTCTCTTCTAGGTCAATTCGTTCGAGCAGCTCTGCATCAACTACACCAACGAGAAGCTGCAGCAGCTGTTCAATCACACCATGTTCGTGCTCGAGCAGGAGGAGTACCAGCGCGAGAACATCAAGTGGAGCTTCATCGACTTCGGCCTGGACCTCCAGCCGACCATCGATCTGCTGGAACGGCCGATGGGCATCTTCAGCCTGCTGGACGACGAGTGCTGGTTCCCCAAAGCCACCGACAAGTCCTTCGTGGAGAAGCTCTCCTCGGCGCCCTTCACCCGCGACCACTCCAAGTTTACCAAGCCGGACTTCCGTTCCGCGGCGCACTTCACCGTCTCCCACTACGCCGGGAATGTGGATTATTCTGCGGACCAGTGGCTGATGAAGAATATGGACCCGCTGAATGAGAACGTCGTTCAACTGCTCCGTGCCTCACAGGTTGGTCTGTCCGTCTGTGGCATTTGCTTGCCTCTTTGTCTGCTTCCTTAAACTGTCTCCTGTCTGGTCGTTTCCGAATTCGGTTGTCTATCTAGTCGTTTGATCATCAGCCACTTCTTATCTGCCTGGTCCATGTTTGTCTGCCTCTCTGTTTGTACCGTTTTTTATATGTCTGCATGTGTTGACTATCTGCCTGTCTGTTCACTTGTCTGTCTACCATTTTGTTTTCTGTGTCTGTATGTTTCAGGTGCGTCTGTCTGTCTGTCTGCTTGCGAATCTAGTTTACGTTTGACGGCGTGCTGTAATGTGTCTGGGCTTTCGTCTTCGGCTGTCTATCTGTTAATTTTTATCTGTATTATCCTGCCTGGTTCCTGATGTGTCTGCCTGCACTTTATTTGACACTCTGTCTGACTATTTCCCTTTCTACCAAGTGTCTGCCTTATTTGCCTCACCGAATAATTGTCTGTCTCCCTCTCACTGGCACCGATCTTCGGACCTTTCACTGAACCTGAGTCTTGCCCTTCTACTAGGATCCCCTGGTGGCTCAGATCTGGAAAGAGGGTGAAATCGTCGGCATGGGCGATGTGGCCGGGATGGAGTCGCAGTTCGGCGCCAAGACCCGGAAGGGCATGTTCCGCACCGTCGGGGCCACCTACAAGGAGCAGCTGGCCAAATTGATGGTCACGCTCCGCAACACCACGCCCAACTTTGTGCGTTGCATTCTGCCTAACTTGGAGAAGAAACCCGGGAAGATTGATTCTCTGTTGGTGCTGGATCAGCTGCGTTGTAACGGAGTGCTGGAAGGCATCCGGATCTGCAGGCAGGGCTTTCCCAATCGTGTGCCTTTCCAGGTACGCAGTACTACGCACTCTAACCACATACTGATCAAACAAACAAACAGACTGACAGGCAGACAGACCGAAAATCCGGCAGACAGGCAAACAGACAGTCAGGCAGACAGACCGACAGACAGACAGGCAGACAGACAGACAGACAACACAGGCAGGCAGGCAGGCAGGAGGCAGGAGACAGACAGACAGACAGACAGACAGGCAGGCAGGCAGACAGACAGACAGACAGACAGACAGGTAGACAGACAGACAGACAGATTTCCAGTCCAGGTGATAATGGAACATGATATGACAATTTTTTAGGAATTCCGTCAACGTTACGAGCTCCTCACGCCCAGCGTCATCGAGAAGGGTTTCATGGACGGAAAGGAAGCGGTCCGTCGGATGATTGAAGCGCTGGAATTGAACGAGAACTTATTCCGCCTCGGACAGAGCAAAATCTTCTTCCGAGCCGGAGTCCTTGCCCACCTGGAAGAGGAGCGCGACACCAAGCTGTCCGATCTGATCACCCACATTCAGGCTTATTGCCGCGGTTATCTCTCCCGGAAAAACTATCAGCGACGTCTGCAGCAGCTGAACGCGATCCGGGTGATCCAGCGCAACTGTGCGGCGTACTTGAAGCTGCGGAACTGGGAATGGTGGCGGCTGTTCACGAAGGTTAAGCCGCTATTGCAAGTCACCAATGCCGAGGAGAAAGTACAGGTAAATTGTCAGGGGATTCCATCGCAGATTTATCATCTTCCATAGTTTCTCCACTGAATATTGTTTTTTTTTATTGAATCTTAACTGTTGTTTTAATTTTATTATTGTCGGATTTCATTTTTTTTTCATGCTTTAATTTCAGCTGATTTTTTGTGTGGTTTTATTTAAATTCGAATTTGTTTTTTTATGCATCGATTATTGAAGACGTTTATCAGCTGAGGTTTTAGTTATAATTTCTTATTTTTTAATTTTAGTTCAAGGAGGAGGAATTGAAGGTGATGAAGGAGCGGATGGATCGTCTCTCCACCGAATACGTCGACTTTGAGAAGAAGTACGAGCAGCTGGCAGAAGAGAAGGTCGTCCTGATGGACCAACTCCAGACGGAAACGGAAGCCTGTGCTGAGGCAGAAGAGATGCGTGCTCGCTTGGTAGCCCGCGGGAAGGAGCTCGAAGAGATCCTCCAGGACACAGAAAGCCGGCTGGAGGAGGAGGAAAACCGGGTGAATCTGCTGAATCAAGAGAAGAAGAAACTGCAGGAGAATATCCGCGATCTGGAAGAAGAACTTGAGGCACGTTCACGGATACGTCTGTCTGTCTGTTTGTCTGTCTGTTTGCTTGTCTGTTTGTCTGTCTGTCTGTCTTTCTGTCTGCCTGTCTGTTTGTCTGTTTGTCTGTCTGTCTGCTTGTCTCTCCGTTTGACTGTCTGCCTGTCTATATGTGTGTTTGTTTGTCTGTGTGTTTGTTTGTTGGAATGCTTGTCTGTCTGTTTGTCTGTCTGTCTGTCTGTCTGTTTGTCTGTCTGCTTGTTTGTCTGTCTGCGTGTCTCTCCGTTTGTCTGTCTGTCTGTCTACATGTGTGTTTGTCTGTGTGTTTGTTTGTTGGCCTCCTTGTCTGCCTGTCTGCTTTTTTGTCTGCCTATCCGCATGAAGCTAATGCAATTGCTATTACAGGAAGAGCAGTCTACCCGGCAGAAACTCCAGTTGGACCGCTCGCAAATTGACACACGATTGAAGAAATACGAGGAAGACCTAGTGGCCAACGTCAGCCTGGTGGAGCGCCTGCAGAAGGAGAAGAAGGCGCTGGAAGACAGGATCGCCGAACTGACCCAGCAGCTGGCCGACGAAGTGGAACGCGGCAAGCATCTGCTGAAGCAAAAGCAAAAGCTAGAGACGTCGCTGGGTGAGCTGGAGGAACGCCTGCAGCGTGAAGTGGCGGCCCGCCAGGAGACGGAGCGGTTGAAACGGAAGGCCGATGCAGATCTGGTGGAGACGCGGGAGCAGCTCCATGAAAAGCGCAATCTTCTGGACGAGGTACAGACTGCCTGACTTTCGAACAGTGAGACATGCATTCAGACAGACAGACAGACAGACAGACAGACAGACAGATAGTTAAGACAGTTTCTAATCCATTTTTGGAATTTGTTTGAAGGTTCAAATTCAGTTGGCCAAGAAGGAAGAGGAGCTGGCACAGTCGATGACCAAGGTGGACGAGGAATCAGCGTCACGTGCCGCGGCTCAGAAATCGCTCCGCGAGGTGCAGAATCAGCTCTCGGAGGCGCAGGAAGACCTCGAAGCGGAGAAGGAGTCGCGCAACAAAGCCGAGCGGGTCAAACGCGATCTCAGCGAGGAGCTGGAGGCGCTTAAGACTGAACTGATGGAGTCGATGGACACTGGCGCGACCCAAACTGAGGTGCTGAAGAAACGGGAAGACGAGATGAACCGAGTGAAGCGCATGTCGGAGGAAGAAGCAAAGGTCCATGAAGCGGCCCTGGCTGACTTACGCCACCGGTACGTGTCTGTCTGGATGTCTGTGTGCGGGCCTTACTCATTGTCCATCTGTGTTGATCGTCTGTCGGTGTGTCTCTCTGTCTGTCTAATTACCCTTTAACATTTGTGACCGACTGTCTGTCCATCCACTAACCTGCCTGTGTGTCTGTAACACTGATTTGTGTTTATGCCTGCGTGTTCATCTACCACTCAGAATTTTTACTGATGTCTTCTTTTGGTTTGCAGTTACAACGGTCAGTTGGAGCAGCTGACTGAGCAGCTGGAGGTTGTCAAACGCGCCAAACTTGCCGCCGAGAAGTCCAAGCAGACCCTCGAGGCTGAGGTCGTGGACCTGGCCAGTGAAAACAAGAACCTCACAGTGCAGCGCGGCGAGTCGGAAAAGCGCCGCAAGCAGGCGGAGGCGCAGGCCCAGGAGGTGTCCATCCGCTTCGCCGAGCTGGAGCGACAGCGCAACGAGCTTGCGGAGCGCGCGGCGAAGCTGACGCAGGAGCTGGACATGTCGAGCACGCAGATTGCCGAGATTGACAAGCGCGCCACGCGGGTAGCGAAGAACGAGGAGAATCTGAACGCACAGCTGGGTGATCTACAGCGGCTACTGCAGGAGGAGACGGTGCAGAAGTTGGGCTTTGCCACGCGGGCCAAGCAGCTGGAGAATGAGCGACAGGAATTGGTGGTAAGGATTCCGGAGATATCGAATATATTGATAGACAGGCAAATGAACCAACTTGGCAGGCAGACAGACACACAGGCATTCAGACAGACAGACAGACAGACAGATTAATTCAATCTTCCTTTGTTCTAGGAGCAACTGGAAGAGGAAGAGCAAGCCAAACAGAATCTTCAGCGCATCATCACGCAGACCCAGCAGGTCAACATCGAGCTCCGTCGACGGCTGGACGACGACACCCAGACCAAGGAGTCCGTCGAGGCCATGCGCAAGTCCATGCAACAGGACGTAGAAGCGCTCCGCCTGACCATCGAAGAGGCCGACCTGGCACGCGACAAGGCGGAGAAAGCCATGCGCAGCGCCCAGACCGAACTGGAGGATAGTCAGCACGAACTGGAAAATCTCCGTACGAGTGTCTCCAACTTGGACCGAAAACAGGTAACTTTGCGCTGCTTTAAATCAGTCACTTGATATTTTAAATCAATGTATATAAAAATTGTAGAAAAAATTCGACCAACTGCTGAACGAGGAGAAAGCCAAGGCGGAGAAGTTGGCCGCGGAGAAGGCCAACGCGGAACGGGAAGTCCGCGAGAAAGAGACCAAGATGATTGCCATTCAGCGGGATTTCGAGACGCTACGCGATCGCCTGGAGGAGGCGGAGCGCGTGCGGAAGCAGCAGCAGGCCGAACTGGAGTCGCTGATGAACAGCAAAGACGTCACCGGGAAGAGTGTCCACGAGCTGGACAAGGCCAAGCGGGCGCTGGAGCAGCAGCTGGAGGATCAGCGCCTCCAGATGGAGGAGATGGAGGATGAGATTCAGCTGCTGGAGGACGCGAAGCTGCGGATGGAGGTCAATCAGAGCGCCGCAAAAGCGCAGCACGACCGTGAGCTGGCCGCGAAGGAGGAACAAGCGGAAGACAAACGAAAGGGCTTGATGAAACAGGTTGGTGTTATTTTGTAAAAAACGTTTTTACATTGAATTCGGGGAGATGATTCTACACGTGTATTTTGTTTTACAAGGTCCGTGAGATGGAATTGGAGCTGGAAAACGAACGGAAGGAGCGCGGCGTGGCCGTGGCGGCCCGGAAGAAGGTCGAAGCCGACATGAAAGACCAGGAGGAGCAAGCCGAGCTGGTGGTGAAGGTGCGCGACGACGCCATCAAGCAGCTGAAGAAGCTGCAGAACCAGCTGAAGGACTACCAAAACGAGTCAGATCGCGTCAAACGCGAGAAGGACCACCTGGCCGCCTCGATCAAGGAGATTGAGAAGAAGTACAAGACGGCGGAGAATGAAAGCATCCGCGCGCAGGAGACGGCCATCAACGCGGAGCGTGCCAGGAAGGCGGCCGAGGGCGACCGGGAAGATTTGGAGGCCCAGCTGCATAGCCTCGGCTTGATTCGGTGAGTTGGAGGTAGACTGCTTGATCCAGGAAGACTGACAGACAGACAGACTGACTGACTGACTGACTGACTGACTGACTGACTGACTGACTGACTGACTGACTGACTGACTGACTGACTGACTGACTGACTGACTGACTAGCTAGCAGGCAGACAGGCGTATGACGCGTGGACTGTTGTCTGACTCCTTGCCTGGAAGTCTATTGATCTGTCTCATTACTTGTCTGAAATGGTCATCTTGAACTGGTCTATCCATGATTATGCCTGCACAGACAGTCATCTACTTAGCCACTTCGTTCCGGTGTGTGCCCGTTGTGTAACCTTTTTGTTTGTCTGCCCTCTTTAGGTCCAACTTGCAGGACGAGAAACGAAAACTTGAAAGCCGGATCGTCACCCTGGAAGAGGAGCTGGAGGAGGAGCAGACCAACAACGAGATGCTGAGCGAAAAGCAGTCCAAGGCTTCCACAGAGCGTGACAAGATTGCCGTGGAACTCGCCAACGAACGCGCAAGCGTCCTACGACTGGAAGGTCTCTTCGCGCAGTCAGAGCGCAACGGGAAGGAGCTCCGCGCCCGGCTGGACGAAATGGACGCGCAGGGTCGGGGAAAGTGGAAGTCTCAGCTGACCAATTTGGAGGCACAGATTCAGACACTGGAACGGCAGGTGGAGGATGAACAGCGTGAGAAGCAGTCGCTGGGGAAGGAAAAGCGGAAGCTGGAAAAGCGGGTCAAAGACATCCAGTCTCAGGTAAGCTGTCTATCTCTCTTGACTGCCATGCTTGGTGTCTGGCTAATTATTGTCTGTCGTAATAGTCGTGTCAATCAGGGACTCACTAATCATTCAGTATGCCTATTTGTTTTCTAGGTTTTTTGTCGTATCTGCCTATGTGTTTGTCTGTTTGATTGTCTGTTAGGCTGTCTGTCTGTCTGCCTGTCTGTCTGCCTGTCTGTCTGTTTATCTGTCTATTTGTTTCTCTGTCTGTCTGTCTGTCTGTCTGTCTGTCTGTCTGTCTGTTTTTGTGTTTCTAAGACGTTTTCTGTGCTTGTCTGTCTTCCTACCCTGTAGGTCTGTATGATTGCTTATGCGTCTGGCTTTGTGAAATTTTTCCGGGCAGTCGGATTGCTGACGACGAGTTGATATTGGAAAATAACAAACTTTTATCTTTCTGTCTAGGTGGATGAGGAGCGCCGTAATTCCGACCAGCAGCGTGACATGCTGGAGAAGACCAACCAACGCGTGAAGCAGCTGAAACAGCAGCTCGACGAGATCGAGTCCGACTACACGAAGGAGCGAGCGATCCGTCGCAAGACGCAGAACGACCTGGATGAGGCCACGGCGGAGAAGGAGAAGCTCAGCAATGAGAACACCAATTTGAAAGCCCGTTTAAGGTTGGTTTTCTCTCTGCCGAGCTTCACCTCCCTCCCATTGAATATTCTTAAACTGTGTTCCATCCATTCTTTTTAAAATTCCAGACGGAATGGCCCCTCATCAGGGGCACGCAACTACGGCAGCAGCAACGGCGGGAGCCGCTCCAACAACGGCGACATCGAGTCGGGCTCCTACAACCAGTCCGCCGGCTCGTCCCTCAACGGCGACGACGAATCCAACGGCGGAGAGGACAACAAGGAATAGTGTTTTTGTAGGGAGAATTGTCTGTCTGAAGGCCTGTCTGAAGGTCTGTCTGAAGGACGTCGCATGAGGATGATAATTTTCAATCTGATTTTCTCTCTCCCACAGCTTCCTGCTTATCCTTTGGAGTGCCTTTTCTTTTTTTAAATCATTGAGTATGCATACTTTCAACCATGTGCAGGCGGCTTTCTCTTACTTAATTCCATTTTCCGTTGTTTGTTTTTATAATTCTAATTTACTGCTGATGTGTGTTTTCTGTTGGCCATGTCGTGGACTGAGATTGGCTAATGCAATGTTTGCGCGCGCGGGCGGCTGGAAGATTTACTGATTGCTTCATCGATGCGATGTTCCATTTCTTAAGTACAGGCAGGAAAAGTAGGGACAAGAAAAGGAGGAAAAATCAAAATCATATCCACTGTCGCCTCTACTTTCTACTGCCCGAAGACCAACGAAGGGGAGAGGCCGAGAGTGGAGGTTTTGTATTAATCGGAGACAATTGGCATTACATAGATGGAGAGAAGAAACGATGAGGAACGGGAGTTCTGAAGGGAAAGGGAAAGGAAGCGATGAAGACCAAAACTACGGTAGAAATGAAGAACTAACTGGACTGACTATCAAAACACACACAGTACGAGTAGATCAAGTAGAGAACTGGTCGCGGCACACAGGCTCGCGCAGATAACAATTGTCCAACCGAACACTTTCGGTTCGGCTGTACTTCCGACAACACACAAACATACAAGTAAACATGCAGTACAGTACGAGTAGATGAGCGCTGAGCAATCGTGAGCAGCGGCTGTACTTCCTACAACACACAAACATACGAGTAAACATACAGTACAGTACGAGTAGATGAGTGGTGAGCAACCGTGGGCAGTGGTGAGCAACCGTGGGCAGTGGTGAGCAGTGGTGAGCTGTGGTGAGCAATCGTGAGCAGTGGTGAGCAACCGTGAGCAGCGGCTATGTGGAGAACGGTTGAAGTCCACTAGTCCAGTCGTAATGGTCATGAAATTACCCGCGACACCGCCAGAGGCGCGGTTCGATCATCAGGGGCTGGCAACCTGAGCAAAACTCTTGGGGACACCCCCTGAGGGTCCAACAGGCGTCTTGACCCCTGAAACTATCTTTCAATCCCAAATTTTATTCCGAACGAAAGTGTATTTGTAGTTGAAGTAGTGGCTCGGAGGAGGTTGTCCTGTTCCTTGGAAATTAGAACAATTTGTTTCCGTTCGCAAACATTTTGTTCGTTAATCTATTCCCCGTTCGTCAGGATAGTCCAGCGTTCGTCAGATAAATTCACCGTTCGACTGGACACTTCTTTACGTTCGATCAAGTAGACCAAGTAGCGAACAAAATGATTTAGGTTCTGTTCTGTGTAACACGTTACTTGTTCCATTATGAACTTTTTGGTTCGGAAACCAGTTTTTTGTTCGGTTGTTCATTACTCAATCTGGCAATCTCAAATCAGCTGACATTTTTATTTTTAGTTTAGTGTTTTCCTTAATTTCGGAATTCGAATCCGTCTGTTAAACTAATAATAATATTATTTTCGATAGTTTTATATTTTCCAACGGATATTACGGAATGCTTGGCGTGAAAATATGAGCGCCGTCGATCCAGATGGCGATGGAACCTCCGCCGCCCACGAAGGAAGGCCACATCCGGTACGGGTACAAAATATTTAGGAAATTGATAGAGTTGTTTAAGTATTTTCCCGTACAAGGATAGCGAGGTTTTGTGCATTTGGTGCGAGAAGCAAGGAGGAAAGATCTTTTCGTATTCGTCAATCTAATCAATACATCAATCAACAGCTAGTTTTACCAGTCAATTCCACGCATTAATTACTGCCTTTTTTTCTGACTGCTTCTACTGGTGCACTCGATCTCCAAATTTGTGAAATAAAAGCCTATGCCATTCAAATTTTTATTTGAATTTCGTGCAGCGAGGGGCAAAAAACAGCGAGAAGAAAATTACATTTCTGCACATAGCCAGACATGTCAATACATCAATCAATGACCAAATCTCGTTGATCAATTTCAACTGCCATTCAGTTGCAAAAACAAATTGTTGTGCGTTCACAATTTGCGTTTGCTTGCATTTACTCTAGACAAAGTCTGAAGAACTATAAAATATAAATTTATCCCATCCAATAAACTTCATGCAACGTATGCCGGGAAGCAAGAATAAAAGGTTTTTTTTTAAAAGTCTATTCAATCAATGCATCAATCAATCAATCAATCAATGCATAAATCAATCAATCAATGCACAAATCAATCAATCAATCAATCAATGCACAAATCAATCAATCAATCAATGCATAAATCAATCAATCAATGCACAAATTAATGAAGAAAGTACGTTTTCAAGAACGGAATACCAGGTAATTGCTCCTTCAGACGACTAATGGGGTGAGCCATCATCCGGACGGGCCGTTCGCGCTCCCTCAACATGCTCTCAACTTCTCCGGCCAGTCTCCGCATCATGGGGATTTCCTGTCCGCCTCCGAGAGCGCCATTCAAAAGCGGATTGCCCTGTTGTGTCTGGAGGGCCAGACAGACTCCGCGGACTGGCGAACACCGCTGGCCTTCACGCAGAAGCGGCATCTCGAGCTGATTGAGGGCTATGAAAACTCGGTCGACTCGTGGCGGGTGAAAGATCGGGTGAGGGAGGGAAAATTTTGGAGAACTATGCTGCAATCAATGAATCGATTGATCAATTCATACGGCTAGTGCTGAAACCGCTTGCCGCAAGCGTTGATTGATGTATTAGTTGCGGTTTGTTATTATTTCGATTTCAATTTTTGGGACTGTAAAAAAGGAAATAATATATTTTACTTGAAATTAAAAGCCGCGCTTTAATGCATTTAAAATATCTTTAAAATATATTTAGGCAACACATCTATTTGTTTCTCGCATTCTGCAGATGAAAACGGTCAGCGTTGCGTTGGTGTTGTGTTTGAACGTCGGCGTGGACCCACCGGATGTCTTCAAGCCGAATCCATGCGCGCGGCTGGAGTGCTGGCTGGGTAAGGCAATTTTTGGCCCGAAAGTTTGTTGTGTCCCAATGAAACCTTACCTACACTAAAGCATGACAACCGCACCGCAAGGCGGCAATGTGGTTCCGCTCCGCACGGCGGCATCGCCCGGCGCGGTTGCCGCATTGCCGTTCCGCACGGCGGCATTACCGCAAGCACAAAGCGGCATTACCGCACCGCAAAGCGGTATTGCCGCTCCGCACGGCGGCATTACCGCAAGCGCAAAGCGGCATTACCGCACCGCAAAGCGGTATTGCCGCTCCGCACGGCGGCATTACCGCTCCGCATGGCGGCATTGCCGCTCCGCACGGCGGTATTGCCGTTCCGCAAAGCGGCATCGCGCGACGCAGAAGCGGCATTGCCGTTCCGCTTCGCTCCGCGTCACTCCGCGGTTGGTGAGGAGTTAATATTTGCGTCCGTTATTATTATCTTGTTGATTTGAATGTGGATTTTCTTTCGTTTATTGTTGCTGAATGAGAGTTCTTCATCGCTCACCGCTGTTACAGATTTATATTCTTGTGTTTTCTACAATAATTTGAAACAAACTAATTTTCCGCCTCGTGCTGCGCCGCTCCAAAATTTCGGGCGGTGCTGCCGCTTGCCGCGTGAAATTGAGCTCCGTGAATGCCGCTGGATCACGCGGCACGCAAAATATAGGACTATTTTTGCGCTATCCCGTTTTAAAAGTCACGTGGTCATTCGTTTTGGATTGTTTTTTGTATAGGCTGACGGTTTTAAATTACATATCGTGATTGAATTACTAAAATTCAGTACTGACCAGTTTAGAATTGAAATGGCAGAATCAAGTACTGATACAGTACTATTTAAGTACCGTAACAGCTCCAACACTTGAGCACCAGAAGTTCAGTAATTTTCAGCAAGCATCGTAG
>LRSR01003282.1:0-16290 GCA_001579985.1 Hypsibius dujardini
GTAGAAAAGTGAAAACAAACAAAACAAATGATTAAAGAGACAAATCAAATAATTCACATAAATAATACAACTAAAATACAAATCGAAACAGAAATAGTTGACGATCACGTGCTTCCTGCACTCCTTTGTCTCTACTTCCAATCCAGACTGAAAATGCCCACATCTCGACTTCAGCTGGTTGGCCCTCATGGTGGCTCCCCAAAAAATGAGCTGTACAAGTGACTTTCGCCTCGATGGTGCATCATCAGTTTCTATTGGTGTGCAAGCTCAAAACACGCCTATCGTTCAACTATTTCTGTTCTGATTGTGTACGGAAACGGTTGTTCCAAACCTACGAGCTGTCCCTCACCACAGAGTTCTGAAGTCTAGAGACACACAGAAAGGTCGGAAAAAAAGGGACAAAGATGGTTTCTCAACAAGTCAATCCTTATCAATCGCACAAACGCATTTTGCTTCTATCCTACCATTCTTAAAGACCAGGTGGCTCTAAAGTGTCAGTTGCCAATGGTCACAAGGCGACTAAGTACTTTAGTCAGCAAGTCCTGCTCCCGGGAGGATACAGAATCGGCATCAACAACCTCGTTCAACAGCACCCACTCAACTAGGAATTGCTCACGTAAGAACAAATTTCAAAATGAAAGCTCCTGAGATACACCCACGCTGACACGGTATTCCACGTCAGGGAAAAGATACGCCACAGCATGATGGAAACTAACTTTAAGCGAAGTAATGGCGTATAATTTAAAAAAACGTCAATCAATCAATCAGTCAATATTTACCAGTATAAAAGGGAAAGGTCAGACACAGGACGCAGACACAAGACAGACACTGGACGCAGACACAGGACGCAGACACAAGACAGACCCAGGAAACAGGCACAGACACAAGGCAGACACAGGACGCAGACACAAGACAGACCCAGGAAACAGGAAACAGACACAGGAAACAGACACAAGGCAGACACAGGACGCAGACACAAGACAGACACTGGACGCAGACACAAGACAGACACAGGAAACAGACACAAGACAGGCACAGACACAAGACAGTCACAGGACACAGGCGCAGACACAAGATGTAGCCCGAAGTCTCGATGAAATGTGAAGGTTCACGAGAGAAAGTCCCCCGAAAAACGAGAGTGGCCTCACTAAGATCTACGAAGAACAGCTGAACCGTTGACCTGGAATCCTTGGACAGCAATGTAGACCATACCATGTTAAAAGTTGAAAATTACGACCCACAAAAACCCTTCGCCGACATTCCTCCTCACTGCCTGATCTAACCTCATCCAATCCTTAGCCATGCAAATGCAAGAGAATGCACAGGAACCGTAAACGTGTCAACAACGACTCTCGAGACTCACCATGAATGGACCGCCTTGGCCAGGAATACGGAGAGGGAGGAGACCTATAGAAAAAGCTATTGCGTATTGGATATCGTTTGCCTAGACCGAATCACATTAGACGTCCAGATGCGAAATCAGTCATCATGTCGATTTCTTGAGGAACCGAAGCGCTTGGACGGTACCTGAACCCATGCCACCGACCGGCAAACCGAATCCCGGGGGCGCCACAGGAGGCATGCCGTGCATCGGTCGCACCACCTGGATTCCCTGCTGCTGCTGGGATTGCTGCTGCATCTCCTGCTGGATACGCTGCTGCTGCTGAATCATCATCTGGACGTTGGCGTTGTTCTGCTGCGGGCTGGGAAGGCGATGCTGCTGCTGCTGTGCTGCTGCTGGTGCGGTTGCTGGTGGTGGTTCATCGGTCCGCCGCTGCGTCTGTGAGAGGAAAACAACTTTGTTAACATCGAGACGTGATGCGATCACGATCAGTGAGCCTCAACGAACAAACAGTTACAGCAGAAAGAGCGAGGGACAGTACACCTTACCAACAACAACATGGACACAAGAGACGGTTCAGACAAATACAGAGTGCAGACAAATACAGAGTCGGTTCACACAAATACGAGACGATTCAGACAAATACAAGAGACGGTTCAGACAGACACAACTGACGGTTCAGACAGACACAATTGACGGTTCAGACAGACACAATTGACGATTCAGACAGACACAACTGACGGTTCAGACAAATACAAGAGACTAACGATAGCACTCGTTGCATGCAAGTGAAAATACCTCTGGGCGGCCTGAAGCTTCTTCTCCTCCAGCTGGCGCATCTTTTGCGTCTCCAGTGCGATAGCTACAAAACGGGAGAGAATGCAACATCAGCGGGAAACCTTTTATAAATCGAACCAAGGTTCAGGGAGCATTCACTCACTCTGCTTGATCTTGTTGATTTCAAAGTCCTCAATGCTCTTCTCCATCTCCTTTTCCAGTTCCTCGCAGTCTATCTGGAACTTGCGATCGAGGTTTTGCTGCTGCGCCTGGCGAGCCTCCAGCAGCATCTTCCAGCGCATACCGAACTCATGCTCCAGCGAGCCCGCCGCGGCAAAGTGGGGCTGCTCCGAGATCTCACTAAGGGAAGACGAAAAAACAAAACGAAATTCAAAAACCGAACATTTGAAAGAATTTATTTTTATATTTGAATTTAGCATTTATTTATTAACTTCTTAGTTCATTTACTTTTGGTATTCGCGCCGGTTGGCAATGTGAATTTCCGCCATGCCGTCTTCCACGTCCTTCTCTTCCAACATCTCCACCACGACCGGACGGGGCGATCTAAATATCACAAGACAATTTAGTTAGCTGGTTTGAAGCTTAAAACCAGACAAGAAAAGAGCAGAAACTTACGCGCCCAGCAGGAAGATGCCCTCATTGACGCGGTGGATGGCCTGCATGGCGGAGGGTCTTTTGGCGAAGTAGACGATGCCTTCGCCGCACGGTTTGCCCTTCTCGTCCACCGCCACCACGGCCTTGTCAATGTCGCCGAACTTGCCGAACGCCCGCTCCAGCAGTTCGTTGCAGACGTTGGGGCCGAGATTCTTCACTTTAATGCCGGCGCTCTGTGAGGCGAAACGGACGCGAACCAGACGTCCCTTGAAGTTCATCCCGTCGATGGCGTCTTTAGCCCGCTCGGCGTTGTATCGAGTGTCCTGTTGGGATACAAGCACAAAACGTAAATTGCAAGCCTCAACAAGTAAATAACTGGCAAAGATGAACGATCAGAGCACTGTGCAGACGAATCCGAGACAATCAATCAATCAATCAATCAAGTGACACAGATCACTCAGACGTCATTTACTTGTAGAGTTGTTTAAATATACTTAAACAGCGGCTCTTGCTTTTAAATAAAGACATTTTTATTTTATTCAACGTAAGAAACTAGTAACCGATTAACAAAATTAAATTTAAACAAAATAAAAATTCACTAAATCATATTTGTCTTCGTCAACGACTGAAAATCAATCAATCAATCAGCCACTGAGCTGTTCCTAGAAACTCTTTGAAAAACTAACCACTCAAATACTAAAACGGAACTGTTAAATCAATCTGTCCCCTTATGCTCCCAAATACGGTGGTCAATCAACGAATGTAAAAGGCAACTATCTTCGTTCTACGGTAAGGTAAGCATACCAAACGGACGAAACCAAACATTTTCTTCGGATCGTAGTAGACGTCCGGAGCTCCGCCGTCCGTAAACTTTTCAAACATCTTCCGCACATCCTCCAGCTTCGTGTCCGCGCTCAGATTGCCCACAAACAGCCGACAGCGTGTAGAAAACTTCTTTTCATCTGGCTTACCACCTGATGACTGTGGAAACTTGCCATCCAACTTCCTGGCATCACTTCCCGATGCGCGATCGAAATTGTTATTTCCTCCCCCGCGATTACCTCGGTTCTTGCGGTTGTTGTTGGGAGTATTCGGGCTGGAATTGCCGTTCTGAGGGGCTCCGTTCACTTTGGGTGCACCATTTTCACTCTTCAGAGTGGTATCGGGAGTCACGCCACCAGCGACGTCCTTGAGAGTTTCGCCATTCTTCGCAGGTATAGAGTCCCCGCCCGCGATGACGGCGTTGATTTTCTGCACTTCCGGGACGGTGGCCATGTCGGGGGGTTTTTGCTTTGCTCGGTGAGCGCTAAAAAAGCCAGAACCGGGGGGCGGAAAGGACATAAAACAACCTCCAATGTATTAGGCAGCTTTTCTGGCTGCCTCAGCTGCTGCTGACGATTCAAACGTCAAAAACAAACTCCGGGGGGGGGATTCGAAAAAGTCGGAAAAGCGAAATGAAAAAACGAATCTGAAGAGCAATCGCACAATGCAGTAAAAAATAACGATGGTAGGAAAATAACGGAATTCAAAATGGCTTCTTTGCTTGGTCGACTCGAGTGACTGACTAAAAGTTCATCTGCCACGCGGTGGCGGTACCGGACTACCGGTTACACTGGCGGCGTCACCAGGATCGACGTTACCGTTACCACCGTCTACAGGGATTTTGCCCAATGAGACGCACTGAGTCTGTTACGAGAATCCAGGCGTCATTGATTGATTGATCAATTGATTGTCTTCAACAATCCATATTCACCAATAAATTACAATGTCCCCCTGAATTGCAGGAATAAACTTGGCTCATCGTCACAGATCTCAATTAATACATGAAAACTCGTTAAATATTTTAGGTAAACATTTTTGGAGTGTAACGATGGAAACATCCGCGAACTGCTGCAAACTTGATTATTGTCCTTTTTCGGAGGAATCCCCATGCCCACATTGCGTGGTTGGGTGGGCTGGGCTGGGCGAGAAACTTGATTCAGCGGCGGAATGAGCACACAAAAGTTTGTATTCATTTTCATTTTTGAAAGTATATACGAGTGTGGAAATTTTAAACTTCATAACCTGATTTTTTTTTAAGTTTATAAATTATTTTTGTAAAATTTAAAATACGCTACTCGACATTTTCCTCGATCGTTTTCATCGATTACCCAGTCAGCACTTCGACGCCTCGATCCGCTTCCGTTGTCACAGCATGAGCCTGTGTGCTGGGCTGTGAGTTGTGGAGTCGACTTGAGGACCTTCAATTGAGACTGCAGAGCTGGCCTCGAAAAAGTCGTTTGGAAAATGTCGTCGCGAAAACTCTTCTCGCACTGGCCCGCGTTATAAATCGATCGCGCCTTTCTTCCCCCTCTCCCCCCATACACATGCCCTTCCTTCCTTACCACGAATGTTCTAACTTTCTTTTCGACGATTAAATCTCCCCTTCTTTACGGGCTTTTCTGTCTCGATACCGCCGCACCACTGATTACGGGGATAAATCACACAAATTCCCCTGAAGCCCCTATTTTGGCTTCATTCACTCCATTCCGTGTCTGTGTGTGCCCTTTGCCCTCCGTTCGCCATGAACGGCAACATCATCGTCGTTTCATCATCCTCCTCGTGGGCGAACCCGCGTCTGGAGGAACCCTCTCCTTAATATCACGGGGACCATCTTCTTGTTCTCCATTTTTCTCTCTCTCGACGCATTGGACGGATCACCATCTGTGCCTGTGTAATCTCATACCCAACGGAATCTCTCGCCGGGAATTGGTTTCCACACGCGGTTAGTATTTTGCGTGGTGAGAAGTCAGGTCGCGGATGCCATTTTTTTGCGGTATCCACTCTGTGTGTGTGTGGCTGTTTTGTCTCCCCAATGGAATTGGAGTACTGCCAGAGGATGACGGTTATTGCGTGGTGCCTTTTTTGCCCGGAGTGAATTTCATCGAGTAGTTGGGGGATGGGGGGGGGGTGGTTGTATGATTGATTAAATTACACGGAGAATAGAGTGTTGATCTCATACAGGAATTGTATTGGGGAACAGTTTTTAGGGAGAGACGTTATCAGCTTGATCACACCGAGACTAACTTCGTTTGTCCTCTTTGTCGCGTTCCCGAAGTCAATTTTTCAGAAAAGGTTGGTTGTGCTAATTCTGAGGAAGCTGAATTTTCTTTTTCTGCTGAGATATTTGTCTGGCCAAAGGTAAGGTCGAAGCCATATTGCGTGGAGATGGTGACGCACGCCGAACTTTTCGATCAATCAATCAATCGACGCCTGGCGAACCGTAGCAAGTTTCTCCGCCAGCTGTAGTTGAAGGAGAGTGAGGGCCCCGCAATAGTTTATATTCCCTCATGTGTGTGTGTGTGTGTGTGTGTGCGAGGAGCGTGAGGTATTTATTTGCTCGTTGGATTAATAATTTTTTTGGCATTTCCTGATGTCTAGCAGACCGCCACCACTCCACCGGGGACAGAGCCACCACTCCATCGGGGGACAGACAGACAGATAGCATCGGATGAACGCCGACGGAATGAGGATAATATTTGAGTCAGAGCATCGCTGTTTGAAATGAAACGTCAAGGGAGAGCGCGGATGAGATGAGAGCGCGAGATCTCCGCGGTGTTGGATGAAGGGTGACGTGCGTTTGCAGGCGCGAGGGTCGGAGAGGTTTTTAAAGCAACAGTCGGTGCTATGATCTTGTTTTCTACTGGTGATGGTCGTAGGGGGCAAGCTCTTCGCGTCCGCGAGAGAGAGAGCGATCTCTTAAAGAGCGACTAAAGACGCGCTTGACTGGCCCAACAGTGTGTGTTGTGTGTCTATCCGTCTGGTAATTGTAGATATTGAGACAGATTGCGAGAGAGAAGTTAGCGACGTTGGTGGGCAGGGAGCTGATGGTGCTGCTTTTCGTTAAGAGATGTGTGTTGCTTAATTTCGAGGTGCTCTTTGACGAACTCGTTTGTCGGAAACATCACATGGCGCGTTGTGTCTGAGTCTACCGCCGCGGTCTGGCCTGCATTGCATGGACGGCAGAGTCTATATTGACTTTGGTTGGTGTGTGGAAAAAAAGTGTGTTAAGTCGATTTCCGATTTGGAATGACTGACAGTGTCTGTCGTTTCCACGTTCGTGTCTATCTGAGGCCTGTAAGGCTGCCTGACTGCTTGTCTGTAAGGCTGCCTGACTGCTTGTCTGTGAGGCTGCCTGACTGCTTGTCTGTGAGGCTGCCTGACTGCTTGTCTGTGAGGCTGCCTGACTGCTTGTTTGTGAGGCTGCCTGACTGCTTGTTTGTAAGCCGCACACATCCACGGATTGACGACTGAGGTGTTCTCCTTTGCCATTTCAGAATATAGACAAGAAGAATGAATTCCAAGATCCCAAATCGCAAAGTGATGGCCATCCAGGCGCGGAAGAAGCGAGTCAAGCCGAAGAAGAAGGCAACAACGGGAGCAGCAGCCGCAGCCGCGGCTTCAGCAGCAGCAGCACCGTCGACCGTACCCAGCTCCAGTAACGGAAAGACCGACACGAAGCATGAGTAAGTCTGTCGTCGTTCCACTTTTTCCCGCGGTAGCGTGTCTTCGAGTCTCTGATGTTAGTGGTAGTTAGTTTAGCAAGTCAGAAATTAGTTGTAGTTGCGAGCAAGTTGATGAGATGGGCGCCGGTTATCAGAGAGCGAGTATATGGCCTGCTGCTCAATGCGCTTTGTTGTGATGGTAAATATGTGTTAGTGTGCGTGTGTGTGTATTATTGACGCATTTCTCGCGTGTGGTGTGGTCGAGCGAGCGGAGGATGAGTCGGTCGGAGACTGGTTTTTCATACAGAGACGACAGCAGACATCGTTACAGAGTACGTCTCGCCGAAGAGAGCGGTCCGATCGATGGATCTCCCGAGACGTTGTTGTGCACCACGACTCTCGCCAAACCACACCAGACCATCGATGATGATTGTGAATAGGTTGTGCGCGGCTGTTTCGACCTCGATATCGAATTTCGCTCGCTTTTTCTCACTCTCCTTCCGTTGTTTGCCGCGCTCGTCGTAGTCAGTCGCCTCGGATCGAAGTGCAAGATGGGAGAGAGGTTATACACTACTATTGATTTGGTTCCGTTTTTAAATGGGACTCTTGTATTTTATGTTGTTACCGAGCTGAGCTAACCATCCTTTTTATCTTCCTCCGCCGTATCCAGAGACGTCCACGATTGGGGCGGGAATTCCGACCAGGAAACGGCGCTCGATCGAGCAGCCATGCGGGAGGACGCCGCCTCACCCGAAGCCGAAGCCGCCGACGATAGATGGGCCGAGGACGCGGAGGAGGACGAGGACGGCGCAGGCGCGGCAAAGGGGTCAGACGAGGAGGAGCAGGAGGACCCCAAGGACTACCGGAAGGGCGGCTACCATCCGGTGAAGATTGGCGATTACTTTAACAGTCGCTACAATGTGGTGCGCAAGCTCGGGTGGGGCCACTTCTCCACCGTCTGGCTGTGCTGGGACCTGATGGGGAAACGGTTTGTCGCGCTGAAGGTGGTCAAGTCCGCCAGCCACTACACCGAGACCGCGCTGGATGAGATCAAGCTGCTGCGCTGCGTGAGGGACGCGGACGGCGCTGACCTCAATCGCAACCGGGTGGTGCAGCTGCTGGATGACTTTAAGATATCCGGCGTGAACGGGTCGCATGTCTGTATGGTGTTTGAAGTGCTGGGGTGCAATCTGCTGAAGCTGATTATTAGAAGCAAGTACCGGGGCATCCCGCTGGAGAATGTCCGCACCATTATGCGGCAGGTCCTGGAAGGTGGGTGACATTGCACTCTGTGTTGGATGTCTGTGTTGGATGTCTGTGTTGGATGTCTGTGTTGGATGTCTGTGTTGGATGTCTGTGTCAATCTTGCCTGCCGGACTCTGGGTGGGCCGTTTTCTTTTGTGTGTCTTCGTTTTGTTTTAAGTTCTTCGGTGGCTCATCACGTCAAAGTCGTTTACATTCCGGCCTGTCTTGGTGATCCGTTGTCTGTACAGCTTGTTTCCTTCTCGAACTGTCTGCTTGTTTTGCGTTTTTTTTTTGTCTGTCTGTGTCTCCTACCTCGCGTTATGATTTCCTCCTGTAACATCTGTTTGTGTTCGGTCCTTTCATTTGGATTACGGCTTCGTCGCATTTTGCATACTTCAAACTCCCTGGCCGCTTTCTGTCTGTTTCTGCTTTTGAATCTGTGTTGCTCTTCCCCATCTGTTCCGAAGCCGTATTAGTAATCATTTTGTGGATATTGCATCTTATTACCCAGTTGATCTTCCTAAACTAGTACGTTATGTGATTGTTTGTACATTTTATCTGATCTGTTTGTCTAACACTTCCTGTTTCCGTTAGTTCTGACAAGAGCGGGAGTGGCGTCCTTCCCCGAAGTGTTTTGACACTTTTTTCTTGTCTACTTGTTGGTACTGTATGTGTGTCTGTTTGCCTGTTTGTCTGTCTATCTGTCTATCTACTTGTAACATATTTGTCTGTCTGTATGTCTCTATTCGTCTGTCGGTCTATTCGCTTGTCTGTTTGTCTGTTGGTCTGTCTGTCTGTCTGTCTGTCTGTCTGTTCTGTCTGTCTGTCTGTCGGTCTGTTGGTCTGTCTGTCTGATGTTGTGATACCTGACTAAATCAACTTTTCTTGATAGGTTTGGACTACCTCCACACCAAATGTCAGATCATCCACACGGACATCAAACCGGAGAACATTCTGCTCTGCGTGGACGAACGGGACGTGCGGAAGCTGGCCAGCGAGACCATCGAACTCCAACGCCAGGGCACCACCCTCCCGGCCTCCATCGTGTCCACCGCGCCGCGCGACCAGCGCACCAACCTCATCACCAGCGACATGTCGAAGAAGAAGCGCAAGCGCATTAAGAAGAAGCAGAAGCGGCAGGAGATGCTGATGCAGGAGCAGGAGAAACAGTTGTTGGAGCTGGATCGGCAGGCGGGGGAGGAGGAGCCGTCGGAGGTGGCGGAGGATCGTTTCACGCGCCACCACGATGCCAAGCGGAGTCCCGGGACGAAGGAGCGCAAGGCCGTGCATGCCGCAATGGAGGAGGACGAGGAGGTTATTTCCAGCAGCGGCGTGCTATCCGCGTCAGCAGAGGAGACGATAGCGGAGCTTATTATAGCCGGCGGAGGCGTTGACAAGTCGGTAACAGCAGCTGCATTAGCGGCTACTGACAATTCCCGTCGTGCGTCTGCGTCGGCGGCGAAAGTCAATGGTACGTCTCCTATTTCCAGGCGCCCAGAAAATGGGCTTCCTATGGACTCGTTTTTGTAGAATTCATATTTGGTTTCGATCGAATGTCACATAAGAAAAGGATATTTGGAGGAGCTTTCTTATCAAGTTATAGAACTCGCAAAGACAGTCCAGGCCTTGACGTGCGCACGGCTTTGTTATTGAACAAATCAAGATTGCTTCCGTTCCGACCATGTCAGCTTCGCGTGCCTCATACATTCGTGGAATTTGATTTATTAGTAGATTAGTTTTGTGTTCTTGATCTGAAAATAAGCCTACGTTCAGCACCATCTGGCACTTAGTGCAGCCAATCAATATCTGGGGTGCCTTTCCGTTCGTCTGTCTATCTTTACCAGAATAATCCGCTGACTGAATCTCTTGTTTATTTGTTTTTCATTGTGTCTGACGTCATTTGCTGCGGTTTGGCACTCTGCCTGTATGTCTATCGGTTTGTCTATCTGTTTATTTGTCTGTCTGTCTGTCCATGCGTCTGTCTGGCTGCCTGTCTGTCTTTCCATCCGTCTGGCTGTCTTTCTGCCAACCTGTCTGTCTGTCTGTCTGTCTGTCTATCTATCTGTCTGTCTGTCTGTCTGTCTGTCTGTCTGTCTGTCTGGTTGGTTGGTTGGTTGGTTGGTTGGCGGTTTGTCCGTTTGTCTCGTTGTCTGTCGGTATTTCTGTTGTCAAACTGTTATCAGACGTGACTGTCATTATGTCTGTATCTCCCTCTACGTAACTTGCTTCGTGCCTGCACCAGTACCACGCCGGGCTTTGTACATGTCTCTAAGTCTGCCCGTCGCATTTCTGCCCGAGCGTCTGTGGCGATGCACGTTTCGACATGCGCATCCGCCTGCCTGAATTTGTTTCCCAAACACCCCGAACACCCCGACGCTTGTTTTGTCTTCTTTTGCCGACGATATTGCTAGTGTTACCTGGAATCCTTTATCCGTTCCCTTACTCCAACACAAACCTCATCTAATTGGTGTGTCCTTTCTGTGCTCTTCAGGTGTGCGCAGTCAGGCGGCATCGATCAATGCCACGACCGTTGCACCCCCGGCGTCTGGCAACTCTCCCATCCCCTCCTCGTCTTCCTTGGCCGGGGGCGATTTCTGCCGATACGACTCTACTTCCTTAAATGGTGGTTTACCGGGTTCGGAGACGGGCGGTGGCGGTGATGCCGATGAGTTTCCGCCGCGAGCGCTGAACCTCACGCCGTGCGGCTTCATGAACGACCTGGCCGGCCGGCCCGACCCGATTAATACCGTCTGTGATATCCCCGTCAAGATTGCCGACCTCGGCAACGCCTGCTGGACCAACTTGCACTTCACAGAGGACATCCAGACGCGCCAGTATCGCTCGCTGGAGGTGCTGATTGGGGCGGGATACGGACCGCCAGCCGACATCTGGAGTGCCAGTTGCATGTGAGTCACACCGTCGAAGAGACATCGTTGACAGTCAGCGGGATGTACTGTAGAAGAAACCCGGATCGGCGCAAGTTCACGTTAGTAAAAACGCATCCTGGAAGCGCAGCTTCAAGAGCGTTTTTGAAAAATTTGAATGGTCTTAAGAGAAAGCGATTACCCCATTTATTCAGCGCGTATCTGCCTGTCTGCCTGGCTGTGTTGGTATCATAGTATGATACTATGGGCTAAGGTGAGACAGACAGACAGACAGGCAGACAAACAAACAGACAGTCAGTCAGATAGTCAGACAGACAAGACAGACAGACAGACAGACAGACAGACAGACAGACAGTTTACCAGTTTCTTCAAATAGTATCTAGGAATCATGATTCCAGTGTGTGCCGTTACGGGTTCCTTCCGGGGTATTGGGTGTGTAGCCATTCATCAGGAAAGATCGGCGGGGCATCATCAATATGGCTTGCGCCATTGACACTGAATACCTTCCAAATGATGTCTAACCGGGGTGTATTGGACTGTGTCATTTCAGGGCGTTTGAATTGGCGACGGGTGATTACCTATTCGAGCCGCACTCTGGGGATGACTACTCGCGTGACGAGGACCATATCGCGCACATTATCGAACTGCTGGGCAACATCCCGCGGCACCTGGCGCTGGCTGGCACCTACAGCCGTGAGTACTTTAATCGCCGCGGCGAGCTGCGCAACATCAGCGATTTGCGCCCGTGGGGAATGTACGAGGTCCTGCTGGAGAAGTACCGTTGGCATCCGCGCGACGCCGCGGCTTTCTCGGACTTTCTCACTCCGATGGTAAGTGAGAATGCACACTGACTCACCCACCCACTGCTGTAGCAAATTTAGCAACCCAGACAGTTTTCCGGCAGCGACACAGACATATCGAGCTATTTTTCAGCTACATATCTTATGAGGAGTGATGTGACAATCGAAGTGACGCTCTGGTGGGCAAATCAAGGCTTTGTTGTCTCTTCAGCAATCAAGCAATCAAGGCCTGATTTTAGCGTAAAACCAGGCCCTGAATGCTTGATTGCTGAGGAGACAACGAAGCCTTGATTGCCTGGCCTGACTGACTTGAGATCATTTTGCTTGTCAAATCAGTCGCCTGATCTCGTATAGTCTTGCATCGTCAGACTTGCTTTCTCTCATTTTCTCGGTGAAAGCTGCCGCGTTTAATTTCAAATCGAGAAACCCTAGTGTCGATCTTTCGGTGAATTGGAAGTAATAATGAGTGGCCGGGACTAGACAGGATTCCTCGTACCGGATGAGTGGTGCCATGCCCTAATCAGCCGGCAGACTGCTTTGGTAGCCATTGTCTAACTGCATCCTTCCCATCCTTGTTTCCAGCTGGATTTCGACCCGCAGTGTCGAGCGACCGCCGCGGAGTGCCTCCGCCATCCTTGGCTGACCGGCGACGAGGACGCCCTCAATAAGCGTCTCTTCCCGGAGCGCGACGACGGCGAAGTGGCCGCGTCCGGCAATGAGAATTCCAGCAGCGACCTGGAGGAGTTTGTCCGGCCTCCGCGTCAAATGGGGGTACCACGCGGCGGTGGTGTGGACGCCGACTACTCGGATGAGGGCGGCGACGCGGAGGACGAAGATGAGGACGACTGGCAGAGCACCAGCGACCCCAACAACACCCACTCCACCAATTCCGAGTCCGGCGGTGTCAATCCGGACTATATGACGGCGCAGGACGTTTCGGTCTACGAGGAGGAGGATGGGTCCTCCCCCGCGCCCAACTCCTTCCTCGATCCGGCCTTGGTGCTGGGCACTTTGGAGGACATTGGGGTGAATGTGGACAAGTACAAACTGCCCACCAGTCGTCCGGGCGGTCTTCCCCGCCGGCCGCGCGGCTCCCGGGATGACTCGTCCATCGTGTTGAACGGCGGCGGTGGCGGTGTGGGTGATACGACCGGCAGTGAGGAACGAGAGCTTTGTGATGACGTTGTGTGACCGATCCCGAACCGCTCGACGACTCGGCTAATTGACGTGGGGGAATTTCGAATCAGGCTTCCATTTCTTCCCGCTTTTGGTTGACTTGACTGGATGGCTGGTGGAGTTTTCGGCGAGGATTTTCAAGTTTTCAATCGCTCTTTGGCTAATATGGGGACTCACGCAGACATTGGTGGACACTGTTGCCGTCTCTCTCTCTCTCTCTCGTTTGTGTGTGTTTTTTGGGTTAACATCCAGTGAGCCGGAGAAATCTTCCGGCTTCTAGCAGGTTTTCCGGTTTTCTGGATGTTTTCCGGTTCGCGCTTTATCACTCGCAGTCCGAGAGTTTTTTCTTCTGCGATGAGGCAGTCGACGGTCAGTGGTGTAATTTTGCTGGTCATTTTCGATGTATCCGAGTTTGGAAATGGTCACATCAACCCTTTGTGGGGGAGGGTTGATGCGCATGTCCTTATTTATCTGGTAAATTAAACTGGAGTTGATGCGTTTGCCCCTTCACATCTGATTACTGACTCATTAACACTGAAGGTGTTCTGGAACAACTGAGAATGAATCGAATGAAACAGCGCCACCTGGTGATCTTAGTCCAGTTTCAGTTGATCAGACCCGATACGGAAGGCAGACAGACAGACTCATAGAATACAGATACACAGCAAAAGAGACAGAACAGACACACAGGCAGACAGGCGGATAGTGTGTCCTTTGGGTCAGGCAGGCAGAGAGACAGACAGACAGACAGACAGACAGACAGAAAGTGTGCCCGAAGAAGCAGGCAAGCAGAAAAAAAACAGGCACAGACACACACACAGACAAACAGACAGACAGAAAGACAGAGATTGTGCCCTAAGAGACAGGCAGGCTGGCAGGCAGACAGGCAGGCTGGCAGGCAGACAGACGGAGTGTGCCATCTGACCTGAGGAGACATTCTTCCTGGGTCACTTCTCGCTTTTGTAATGCACCTTTTGTCTTGTTATTAGACGGCAAGGAAAATACAAACAAACGGTCCTTGTAAGTTCCGTTAATCCATCAATGGGGTGATCAAACAAGCTGACGAAAGCCGTATAAGCGAGCGCTCATCGGGACACCTGCGGAATTCGGTGAGGGATAAGGCGATTAATCCTTCAGATGCGACCAATGCCGCAAAAAAATCGGTCATCTTGGTGCGAGGCTGCGAGCACAGGTCTGTATATTAATTATTGGCGAGATCGAGCCGAACGGCAAACTGTAGGTAACCTCAAATGCTCGTAACGCTTACATCGAAGACGGTCGAAAGGATTACCGCGGTACGGTTTCAGCTTGAATACCTGACCACCAGCTTCAAGCAAAATGTTTTTTTATTATTAATAATAATATGCACGCAACCACGTATTCATTAACCGCAGTTAGGCAGACAGGCAGGCAAGCAGACAAGCAGGCAGGCCAGGCAGGCAGGAGACAAACAGGCAGCTAAACAGGCAGGCAGGCAGGCAGGCAGGCAGGCAGGCAGGCAGGCAGGCAGGCAGGCAGACAGGCAGGCAGACAGGCAGGCAAATAGGCAGACAGGCACACAAGCACACAAATAGACAGGGAGACGGATAGAATTCGACTTGGGGGTAGACACATGTCCGAGTACTGGAACAGACACACAGGCAAAAGCATCCCCATAGAAGAGAATTGCACGGTACGTACAGATAGATTGAGACAGCGACTAAAACTTATGTGATACGCAGACATGCAGGGTGTACATACATTGTAGTGGTCAGCCACAGTCAAGGAAGGAGCCACGTAAAGCTCGGCTGGATGGGGTGGCGAAAATTGATCTGACAATATGCTTATGATGTTTACTTGCCTGCCAAGGCGTTCAAAATTTGGTAGTTTGAGAAATGAACTATGATATCCATTGTTATTTTTCTCAAGTATCCCGGGCTAATCGTCCCGGGTTGAAGAGGTCTCTTACACACACAGGCATCAGCTACTTTCCCGTCGCTCGCCCCAAGCCCACCCCACAAGACTGGCGACTTGTTGGCCAGTCCTCCTCTACCCTCTCGCGATTACCCAGCACTTGCTGAGTCTGAGGGAAAACGAAGAATTTTCGAGTGGTTTCAGAGGTCTCAAATTACTCCTGATCATCAGTCCTTTTTTCCACACACGTTGCTTTTACTGTACCTCCAAACACACAGACAGACAGTACTTTCCTATCATATTTTCCAAATAATAATCATAAGCCGTTACGAGGGAAAAGTGAAGCTCAACTGCAACTCCGGGTGTGCGGTTTACGCACATTTCGTACATCTAGGCGTACTCGCAGAATCTGTTAACACTAAACCCATAATACTAATCGAGGAGGGTGAGTAAATGACCGCAGGACAAGCAATTGACCCCCCGACATCCTCGCGGACGGGCAATGCAAATTTGACGGTTTCGCCTCTATTGTCTACTGACGTCCGTGTATGTATGTTTGTTCGCCCGCTCGCGCTTCACCATAAAACCGACCCCCAAAAAGTCCTCACCCCGATTCACTGGTGCTGAATATGTTTACGAGCGTACTTTCAAATGGTTTTCTTGCAATAAATACCTCCGATTTCGTGAAGGTGTCCAGTGTGATTCGACACAGACACAGACACAGACACATCACAGACACAGACACAGACACAGACACAGACACAGACACAGACACAGACACATCACAGACACAGACACAGACACAGACACAGACACAGACAGTGCTCGTTCTCGTCAATCCTAGAAAGTACGAATCAACCAGAACCTTCCAGGGAAAGGCATTTTTTGGTACGACCAAATTACTCGATGATTCACGCTGCAGCGGGCGACCGTTCCGCTCGTTTTATCTCGGTGCAAAAAGCTCGTTGATGAACCCATTCAAAATTTACCCAACTCCATCGAGAGAGGCGTGACATGTTTCATGTCTGAATTAACATCACACACCGCAGGAAAAAGCAGCACAAATTCACCGG
>LRSR01003283.1:3286-18501 GCA_001579985.1 Hypsibius dujardini
GTCTGTCTGTCTGTCTGTCTGTCTGTCTGTCTGTCTGTCTGTCTGTTGCACGGCGAGAACGCTCTGTGACACTTACTGAATTCGGCCTTTCGCTCCTTTCGATTTCTTTTCCAATGCGACTGCCTGACGCTCTTCCACTGATTCCGCAGCCGTAGCATTACCACTAGACTCAACGGCCGTATTTCCGTGATGGGCGTTCAACGAGGCCAAAAGGTCGTTGAAGTCGTCTCCATGGGCGAGCCAGTTCTTCTCGTACTCAATCGTACAACCCAGACCTAGATCATACACAAGCCTCAGAAAACGGAAGCTGCGCAGTGCACATCGAAAATGTACTGCTAAATAGATTGATTGATTGATTATAGAATTCAATATCAGGTGTAGTGTCACACGGCATGACAGTTCAAGCATTGATTGATTGATTTACGGGGTGACAAGAACAATACCAATCAATCAATCGATCGACTACAGGCCATCTGTAATAAATCCCTCTCACTGAATATCTCCATTTTGTATCGAAACTCAAACTCCACTCGGGCATGCCGATTTTTTCGGGAATCGCGCACCTCGATTGTCGTCCTTAAATTGCATTTGTAAGTGCTCCGTGGCTCCTTGGCGCCCCGTGCCCAAACCGTCCCCGTCGGCCCATCCAGCCTTCTCCATTAATTTTGTGCCGTATTGCTTCCACACTGAAAGTACACAAGATGGATAAATGTACGCTCAAATGATTGAGTGAAAACATTTTCAACCCGGAGAAGAAGAAGAAGAAGAAGCTCACGGTCGGAATTGGTTTTCCCTTGCGGATTCACCGAGATCTGCTGCTTGCGCTTTGGACCCGCCAGTAAAGACATTCTGCCTGGATAATCTTGGAATCAAACACGAAATCTAATAAATATTCCGATAATTTTTTTGTCAAAATTACGTCGGCAATTGGCACTTCATAAACCCCGGCGACCTCTCGGAAGAAATGATAAATAAAATTATTGCGAAGTCCTCGCTGTTCATTTGTGTTCCTTCAGTTCCGTGTTTAGCCTCTCCGTTCGCTTTTAGTCCACCACTGTTCGAATTTTCAAAGACTTCCCTCACTCAGGCAGTAATGGAAATTTTCCCTCCCGATCGACTTGAGTTTTTTTTTCGCAAATAGCTATCTATTATTCACGATTTATCATTGGGATCTGCGTGTGGAATTCACATTACCGGTTTCAGAAAAGAATAAGAAAGAAAAAGACTTCCCCAGCGAGTTTGTGCTGTGAGCGGGTGCTGGATTGATTGAAGGCTCAATATTTTCCTTGATTTTCACCGTAAAAAAATGCCGATTTTGAAACATGCATTTAAAACATGTGTTTTAACACTTTCCCACACCAAATTCAATTTGGAGTCGATCCGCATTAGCCGAATATTTTTCAGGTGTCAGAGGGCGGAGCTGCAGGCCAGCTCTGGAAAGTTACGCTCGAATTTCTCTTCCTTTTTGAGAAATACACACAACTCCGCCCCCTGACAACTGAAAAATATTGAGCTAATGTCGATCGACTCCAAATTGAATTTGGCAGGAGATTATATAAAAACACATGTTTTGAATGTATTTTTGAAAAATCGGAATAGTTTACAATGAAAATAAAGGAAAACAGCGAGTGTTCAATCAATCAAGCACTTATTCACAGCACAACCTCGCTGAGAAGTCTTTTTCTTCCTTATTCTTTTCTGAAACCGGTAATGTGATTGCCACGCGAAGACCCCAATGATAAATCACGATAAATGGCCAGCTATTTGTAATAAAAAATCCCGCCGATTAGGAAGGAAAATCTCCATTACTTTATGTTCGCGTTAGACAGGGACAGTCGTAATGGAGTGGAACGTGTGCACGGACCTGTGCGCCCTACATACAGCACAAGCGCCGCATGGCCGATTAAACGTTCCACAGCTCGTACGCTGTCCCTGTCTAACGCGAAAATAAAGTATCAGGTTACGGGGACGAAATCAGGCTTTCACTCGTCGCACGCTGTGTCTCCCGCCGGATCATTTTTATTTCATTAACAAAAAAACAGCGAACAAACAAAAGAGAACACGGGTAAGTACACACGTGCCGGATTGAGCTGTTCAGAGAGGAACAGCCGTAGTGACCATCCGAAACCGAACTAGTAAACCAAAGCAAGCGCGTTTTTCCGTTTCGTATCGTTTGACTCGACAAAAAGAGTACTCAGAGTACCTGTTGAGAACACGCCGAAAAGAAGCACGCAATTCGATCGTGGCAGCTTCTTCTTCGACGAAGCAGGAAATCAAAAATAACACACACAAACGCAGTAAACTAGTCAGCAGATCAGAAATCTCTTCGCTTTGGAAAAAATACTACTCAACACTCCCAGCCCCGACAGATGTGGAATGGACTTTAATGAAGATGCTCCATGTAGGGTTGGAGCTTCACCGCCACCTGCGAAGACGAAACAGAACATCAGTCAGCACAAAGACATACAAGACAGACAGACAGACAGACAGACAGACAGACAGACAGACAGACAGACAGACAGACAGGCAGGCAGACAGACAGACAGACAGGCAGGCAGATTCAGCGACATGGAAAACGAGAGGAAATCTTCGTACCGAGCGAATCTTCGCCAACAAATCCAAGCGAGACGTTGACTTGGAGGTAGTCTTCTCCAGCTCCGCCATGTATTCTTCCACGTTGTGGGGTGAAATCATCAGCCCACTCGGCAGGCGCGTGTCCGCAAACTCCGTCGTCAGGAGCTTGAACACATCCTTCCGGGCTTGCTCCACCACCGCCCACCGCTGCGTCGATGAGGCAATCTCGTCTTTAACGCGCGCTTCCTGCTCGTTATGCGTGCGTATCCCGGCCACGTCGATCTCCAACTCATGCGCCATGTGCCGGGCCTGACGGAGGTCTTTCTCCCGCTGAGCGCTCCACTCCATAAACTCTTTGGTCATGATGGGGACGCGGAGCTCCGTCAGCGCGTTCATGTCCATCTTCGCGGCGACGGCTTTCCCATTCTGATTGTAAATGTTCAACTCCTCAGACGGCGGCAGCATCGAACTGCGAGCAGGTGTGGCGGCAGGTGTGGCGGACGGACGCACGACGGCGGAGACGGCTACAATTCTCGGTTTCGTTCCGGCCGGCGCCGGCTGCTTTCCTCCGTGTCCCTTCCCCGATGAGCCCGCTTCCTCCGACCACGCGGTCTCGGAGGTAGGGGTGCCTTCGCGTTTACGCTGGCGTTTCTTCGCCGGCTCCGGGCTCTCATTGTCGCCGTTGTCCTTGCTCTTCTTCTGTGCGACAAACTGGCGGTGCGACTCAGTCTGCTCGTACTCCGCCATCTCTTTCAGGTACCGCACCTTCCGCAGCTCCGCATCCGCTTCATACTTCTGCAAGACGAATTACGAAATTCAGGATGCCCACAACTAGCAGGCTAGAATGACTTTCCATGCCATTGACACGGCCTAACGTTCAAATTAATTGATGCACTTCTTTGCCTTGATTCAATGTCTGGATGTCTGGATCTGGGAATATCCCCGGGGTGACGCACTTCTTTGCCTTGATTCAATGTCTGGATGTCTGGATGTCTGAATGTCTGGATGTCTGAATGTCTGGATGTCTGGATGTCTGGATCTGGGAATATCCCCGGGTGATTTTTCCCAGATCAAATTCAAGATTAGTTCGATTGATATCCTCCTTAATAGATTCAATGTTCAGGTTCAGATTTCAGATTCAAATCCGAGTTACGATCAGCAGAGAAGGTGTGGCTGATCGTGTTGATATTCGTTTGTACCTTGCGTTCAACTTCGGACAGCGCACGCCAAGCCGCGCCGACCCTCCTCGTGATTTCCGCCACCACCTGCTTCTCCGGGTCAGCTTTCCGAAATTCCTCTTGCTTTTCCACCAGGAAGCAGAGATAGGCCGACAGCGGTCGAGTGGGGGCTACAACGAAGGGATGAAATCAGAATTTCAGCAATCAGTCAATCAATTAATCAAGCAAGCTAAAGTGTCAATCAAGCAAGCAAGCAATAAGTCAATCAATCAATCAAGCAAGCAAAAGTGTCAACCAATCAATCAATCAAGCGATCAAAAGTGTTGCTGCAAACGAAATGACTGCAACTGTTCCAGCTTAAACTGGTCCCGAATCCAAAAAGCAAATGTTGTCCCCTATTTAAATCGATCACTTCCCATCCCAGCAGCGTTTTCATCACATACCGTGTGGGTCTTTCACTGCGCGCTTCCTCTGCACAGCAACCTTCTGCTTCTGTTCCGGACTCTTCTGCAGCGGAATCTCCGACGAATGAGATGCGTCGTCCATCATTCTCGGCAGACCGTCGAATTAAAATACCCTTCCGTAAATTTGACTTTCAATCGGATAGACCTGAAACGGCTGTCGCAGATGATAAATTAATTGATGAGTCCAAAAACTTTCCACGACGAGGTGATATCGTTGAAAGGGGCCGAGCAAAACACTGTCCTGATTCAGAAGCCTCACCTCGCGTTGTTGTTGTTCTTTCCACTCCCCAGCGCAAGTTTCCAGCGTGCCAGTAGTACAATGAAAGAAAAAGTCAAATCGGGTAAAAAAATCTCAACAAAAGGAATTATTTATGGGATCTAAGCGTTTGAGCCGCAAGTTCTCGGGAAAAACCGTGAGAATGAAGATTTGCAAAATCTGCTAAAAAATCCGTAGGCCACCGACTAAAACCAACTCGAGCCATGGAAACATGGCTTGGTATCGAGTAGGTTCAGTGCCGATTCCTATGACGTAGCCTGAATCGGGCGTTGCCAAAAAAGAACTGAGCCAATCAGAAATTATTCCAGGCAAAATGAACAGTTTCCATTGAAGAACGCAGTAAGACCACATAATTCTTATTTTTCATACGCGAAAGTATATCAAAGATGTTTAAACTTCTTAGTTCTCGAAGCCAAAGTATCAGTGCAGAGAAATCTGGTACCAAATAGATCACGTGACATGTGAAGAGAAAACTCCTCCAGAAAGTCACGTGTCAATTTTGCGAACAGTTCTGTCTAATCATTCGGCATTCACCTCTATAAGTTTACAAGCGCTTTATCCTTGGTCGAAATGGGGGAAAACGCCCAAATGAAACACAATGACACTTGACTGTCAAAAGTAAACAAGCCTCACTTCATTCATTCGTTCCCGTGAAAGGAAAAAAGAGGAGCGCCATTGACACTACTGTGACAGGCATCATTTTTAACCTTTTAGTTCACTCAACTCCCCATCACCGCCACAGTTGCAGGACCTTTTTTGTTGATTCCGCGAGGGGAGGAAAATGATGCAGGAACCCGCACCTGCTCCTCATCGGAATCATCACAATAATAATCCCGACGGTCAAGGCGCTGGAGGAGATGCACGTGTGGAACCGAACAATAACGGAGTGCTCAATGCAAATGGAATTCAGGAGGTCAGAGGGCAGGTGTTCGATGTCGGGCCGCGGTACACGAATCTGCAGTTTATCGGCGAAGGTGAGACAGCTGCTCTGCGCGATGCGACTTATACGGCCTCATCCTGAACTGGCCTATTGATTTTGGGGCTTGCTTGCTTGATTTGGTGCTTAGTTTAGCTTATAACATAGCTGTGTGATTGATAGTTTGATTGATTGATTTGCTGTTTAGTTTAGCTTATAACATAACTGTTTGATTGATGGTTTGATTGATTGATTTGCTGTTTAGTTTAGCTTATAACGTAGCTGTTTGATTGATAGTTTGATTGATTGGTGTTGTTGATCGTGGATATTTCCTTTTTTCCTACTTGCCTTCCATTTTTATTTTTTTCTTGGCGGACTGTGACACTACTGCTCATTATTTCCGCGTCTCCTATACGGGATTTTTATTAAACTTGCTTTATATATTTAAATAAAAATACTCAAGACCAGACTGCTCTAGAAATATTCAGATACTGCATGCCTGTTATAATATCTCCTCGAATTTTCGTAGTTTAGTTCTAGTCTAGTGATAAGGCATGTATTGGTCTGGTTGGTTGATTGATTGATTGATTTAATTTATGGCTTTTAGTTTCATTGATTTAGAGAAATACTGTTTATGTTAATATAAATATCGATTGCTATGCCTAAATGTTTTTTTATTTTGAATTAATTGATTTGTAATTTGATTTGAAATTGATTTGATTTGAATTGAATTGAATTTGAATCAGGTGCCTGGTTTCATTTTTATTTTTAGTTTCATTTAATTTTAAACTATTTTATATCAACGGTGCATATATTCAATAGGTTGATTGATTGATTTAGAGTAAATGCTGTTTTAATTCATTTTAATTAAATAAATTTGAATTGAGCGTAGGTATTGTTGTGGATGGGTGATTCATTGATTGCTAATTCGCGTTGTGTACGAATATAGTTTTTCTATTTTGCTTTTAGGAGCTTACGGAATGGTGGTTGCGGCATACGATGTTCAAACCAAGCAGAAGTTCGCCATCAAAAAGATCTCCCCCTTCGAACATCAGACCTACTGCCAGCGGACGCTCCGTGAAATTAAAATTCTCAATCGTTTCAAGCATGAGAATATTATCGACATTCGCGACGTCTTGCGCGCTCCCACCATCGACCTGATGACAGACGTCTACATTGTGCAGTGTCTGATGGAGACCGACCTGTTCAAGCTGCTGAAGACGCAGAAGCTGAGCAACGACCATGTAAGTGATAAATATTCAGAGCACGAGTCTTCATGTTGTCTTTTTTCCTGTCTGACTATCTGTCTGTCTGCCTGCCTGTCTGCCTGCCTGTTTGTCTGTCTGTCTGTCTGTCTGTCTGCCTGCCTGTCTGCCTGTTTGTTTGTCGGTCGGTCTGTCTGTCTGTCTGCCTGTCTGTCTGTCTGTCTGTCTGTCTGTCTGTCTGTCTGACAGAGCACGAGCACGAGCCGTCATGTTTAATGAGATATCCGCCAAGACGTGGAAATTTACGGAACACTTTGCAGCCTTCCTACTAACGGACCTTGTGCATTGCAGGTCTGCTACTTTCTCTACCAGATCCTGCGCGGTCTCAAGTATATCCATTCGGCTAATGTCCTGCATCGAGATTTGAAGTAAATAAATTCCCAATCAGTCGCTTAACTAATGAATTTGTCAGCTGACTACTGCCCCTTTGCGTTGTAGACCGAGCAATTTGTTGCTGAACACAAACTGCGACCTCAAGGTAAAATCCCGGAAAAACAAACCCCGAAAAAACGCGCAGCAGGTCAGACAGACAGGCAGACAGACAGGCAGACAGACAGACAGACAGACAGACAGGCTGGCAGGCAGATAGGCAGGCAGACAAACAGACAGACAGACAGACAGACAGACAGATTGGCCAGCAGAAAGAACAGAGCAGACAAGAATGGCTAAATGAAGAAGCAATGACTTGCATCCAAAAACGTCCTATCATCTTATAAGCAATATGAAACTTTAATCATGTGGCTCTGAACAATCTTTATGTGTTCCTGGTCCTTTTAGATCTGTGATTTCGGACTGGCACGCGTTGCTGATCCCGAACACGACCATCGCGGTTTTCTCACGGAATACGTCGCCACGCGGTGGTACCGCGCCCCGGAGATTATGTTGAACTCACGCGGGTACACAAAGTCCATTGACGTCTGGTCGGTCGGCTGCATCCTCGCGGAAATGCTCTCCAATCGGCCTATCTTTCCTGGCAGACATTGTATGTATGCACTATTTCTTTGCGATTCTCGAAGGCAAGGCCTGTTTGATTACCCGCTTTTGATTGCCTCGTTTACTGCAGACCTGGATCAGCTGAATCACATACTGAACACCTTGGGCTCGCCCACTGCGGACGACCTAAACAGTATTTACAATGACAGAGTGCGTGGCGTTGCTTTGTCCCGAAATTTCCACCTAAACGTTCCTCAGTCTTATTGGTCATGTGTCTCACATTTGTTATGTGTCTTCAAGCTCTTCATGTTCTCTGATTCAAGTGCCTTGTCTGTGTATCTGTCTGTTTGACATGGAAGGTGGAACGCGAGACACGACAGATAGACATGAGGGTCTCTACAATTGGACAGACAGACAGACAGACAGACAGACTACTACTGTCTGTGTTTCTGTCTGTCTGTCTGTCTGTCTGTCCAATTGTAGAGACCCTCATGTCTATCCGTCGTGTCTTGCTTCTGTCTGTCTGCCGTAATTCCGTTCTCAGACTCTTTGGCTACTGTTTGTCTGGATGTAGGCCCGTGGATACCTGGAGACCTTGCCCTACAAACCCAAGCGCCCGTGGCTTGCGTTGTTCCCTGGTGCCGACGCGAAAGCCCTTGACTTGCTGGACAAGATGTTGGCTTTCAATCCTGACCGGCGGATCTCCGTCGAAGATGCCCTCAAACACCCTTACCTAGAGGTACACTGGTTTAAGAAAAACAATGCTTACAAGGCGTCGGAATGCTTGCACATACGCCAATCTGCCTGAATCGTTTTTGTAAAATTAGTGGACTAAATAAGCACATTTTTGGAAAATACTTCATTTGCCCTTGAGCTCCGGTTTTGGCAGTTAAAAATATCCGAAGCTCTGGAAATACCATATAGCATTCCTATTCCTATTCCAGGCGAGAAGTCGTTTGATTGGTTGATTGACTAACGTGAACGCTGACAGGCGAGCGGTTGATTGATTAGTTGATTGACTAACGTGAACACTGACAGGCGAGAAGTCGTTTGATTGGTTGATTGACTAACGTGAACACTGATAGGCGAGCGGTAGATTGATTGGTTGATTGACTAACGTGAACACTGGTAGGCGAGCGATTGATTGATTGATCAAACCGAAACATTGCACTTGACTGGCCAAAGTGTCAATCAATGCTTTTATATTTTGCACATACTACACTAAATCAATCAACTGTAGCAAGTTGTACTCTAACTGTCGGCGTACCTTCATTTATTCGGATGGGACATGAACAAGTCGTGTGCTTTTTAGATCTATTACGACCCTGCAGATGAACCCGTCGCCGAGGAGCCCTTCACCTTCGAAGTGGAGCTGGACGATCTTCCCAAGGAACGATTGAAGGAAATGATCTGGGAGGAGACGGTCGCACTCAAGCAACGCATGGGAGTATGTTGAACGCCTGAACCCTTTCACACGTGGCCACAATACTGGGTGTTTGGCTCAAACTCGGGCCATCCAGTAATCTGGCCACGGGTCTACATACATACACGTGGCCACAATACTGGGTGTTTGGCTCAAACTCGGGCCACCCAGTAATCTGGCCACGGGTGCATACACATACACGTGGCCACAATACTGGATGTTTGGCTCAAACTCGGGCCATCCAGTAATCTGGCCACGGGTGCATACACATACACACGTGGCCACAATACTGGGTGTTTGGCTGAAACTCGGGCCATCCAGTAATCTGGCCACGGGTGCATACACATACTGACGTGGTCACAATACTGGGTATTTGGCTCAAACTCGGGCCATCCAGTAATCTGGCCACGCGTCTATACACATACACGTGGCCGCTATACTGGGTGTTTGGCTGAAACTCGGGCCATCCAATTTTGCGTACGCCCAGCTAAAGAGTGGTTCGAACTCTGGCCAAGGGTGTACAACCGCTCTCCAGGCCTACCTGTTACCTCGTTCCACCCATGCGTGTTTATATCGATTTGACTTTTCATTGATTTTTTAATTGCGAATTTTGCTTTTGCGCCTTTTGGCCTTGTATTGGAAAAGTCGTAATATTTTGTTCAGTTTTGGTTTTTCTATCAGTTTCATTCTACTAATGTCAACTGTCTGGGCACTCTGCTGTGGAGGACCGTTTTTTTGGTCGTCAGACGTATGCTTCTAGGCTGTTTTTTTTATTGGGGACGTAGTTGTTGCGAATGGTATTGAGACAGAATTCATGACTCTTATTGCTAGTTTGAAGAAGGACAAGAATACCTGCCTGTTGTTCATGCTTCGATTTCATTACCATTGCAATAGCGTTGTTTACTGCATTTTCGCGTCAGACAGGGACAGTCGTACTGGAGTAGAACGTGTGCACGGCTGTGTGCGCCGTACACACAGCACAAGCGCCGCGTGGCCGATTAAACGTTCCACAGCTCGTACGCTGTCCCTGTCTAACGCGAAATTATATCTCATTTTAAAAAACTTCAAAATTACCAGCCTATTTTGGCTTATTCTTAGTCACCATTTTAAAGATGGTTTCGGCGGGTTTTTGGAATTCAAAAAAGGGCAGTGTCCGTCAGATAAATGCCTCGCGCATGTCCGCATAACCTCCCAGGAGATTTGGACTCGTCATCTAATTTTGAAATCGTCATTCTAGCACTGCAAAATTCTCGTCCCGTTACTGAGACTCGAACTCACGACCTTGAGAGTGCAAAACGGTTTGTTCAACCGCTGAGCCACACAGGAATCGTTGCTACGGAAATCTGTTCTAATTTTCCTTTAAACATACAGATTTTCAATATACAGTTGTATTCTGTTTCAAAATAAACAATATGTTTTATTTAAAAATTAAAAATTGCTTCTTGAACCATTTTAGAAAACCACTTAAGCATATCTAAAGAGCGGTAATACGACGTCGTACTCTGTTTTGTGGTGTAGCTCGTAGCTCGTCGTAAGGCGACACCCTACAGGTGGTGCTGCGGCTGCCGGGATGTCCGACTTACCACACAAGCCCACGTACCGTGTCCCCGTTTTGTAGTGTAGTTCGTAGCGCGTCGTAAAGCGACACCCTACAGGTGGTGCTGCGGCTGGCGGGATGTCCGACTTATCACACAAGCCCACGTACCGTGTCCCCCTTTTGTGGTGTAGCTCGTAGCGCGTGGTAAGGCGACACCCTACAGGTGGTGCTGCGGCTGCCAGGATGTCCGACTTACCACACAAGCCCACGTACTGTCTCCCCGTTTTGTGGTGTAGCTCGTAGCGCGTGGTAAAGCGATACCCTACAGGTGGTGCTGCGGCTGCCTGGATGTCCGACTTACCACACAGGCCCACGTACTGTTGCGGCCTTAGTTTACATATGTAAATTTGCAAATGACCCCCGGCAGCTGGAAAGTCAATCAACTTCAACTTCAAGGCTTTCCTTTGTCCTTTTTACCCACATGCGATTTTCCCATCTTGCCCCACGTCATAACACAGGTTTCACACCAGCACATTTTTCAAATGCCTTTAAGGCAACCGAGGCAACGCGACACTCTTGCAGCATTTTGCTGTAACCAAAAATTTAATCCGCTCTCGTATTAATCGAGGAAAAGTTGTGAATTAGGCCACACAATCTACTTCATTAAACTGACTCGCTCCACAGACTTCATCTCGTGCTATGCTGAGCGTGTACACCCAAACAGAATGCCTCACTGACCGAATCAAGCCCGTTTACTCGGCTAGTGATCCGAAGGATCGCAGTGCACGAGTTCGGTGGCTTGACTCGGTCAGCCAAACATTCGGGACTAAGTGTGTACCAGTAGTTCCACCCAAACAGAATGCCTCACTGACCGAATCAAGCTCGTTTACTCGGCTAGTGAACCGAAGGATCGCAGTGCACGAGTTCGGTGGCTTGACTCGGTCAGCCAAACATTCGGGACTGTGTGTGTACCAGTAATTTCTCCAGTGATATAACGCGTGATAAATTTGCGCATTGTTTGCTTTGCTTGCCGTTTTAGTAGGAGGTCTATCTCAAATCGATATCACCTCCCGATAAATAAACCCGCCGTCTGTGTGTCTGTCTCTCGCGCCTCTGGAAATGGATAGTAGTTCGACGCCACCGATGGTGCGCGAACCGAGTCCGTCGTCATTGATGTCCACGGAGCAGGAGGAAGCGGAAGCACTCGCAACAGCAGCACTCAATATGCAGCGCACTACCAACAAGGCCCCCGGAGCAGGAGGAGGCCCGAACGACCCCAAACCCGCCGACGGTGTGCAGGTCAAGGGGCAGTTTTTCAATGTGGGCCCGCGTTACGTCAACCTGCGATATATTGGAGAAGGTGAGTGATGATCAAAAAAGTGAGCTCGTCGCCGAGTTGGTCATTAACCTGGACGGTTGATTGATGTATTGAGTTGGAAGTTTGACTGTGCAGGTAGCCGAACGGTTGATTGATTGATTGGCTTGACTGCTGATGTAGCCAAACGGTTGATTGATTGATTGATGGGCTACTGCTTAAGTTTAAATATAGTTCTACTGCTTCAGTTCTTCCGAATTTGGGGGATTTTGACGGCTGGTAAGGTAACCGGAATTAAGTTCTGTTACCTGACTTGAGAATTAATTTGGTGACCTGCTGTACGCAAATGTAATGTGTGCTGTGCGCGTTTTGGCTTATTGAAGTAATCGACTTGATTGTTTGATTCACTCCCGCGATCTTTTTTGCAATTAATACCTGTTTGTTGCATTTTGGGGGCTGGGGAAGGTGGGTGCTGAATGCTAATTGAGAAAGGGAACTCATTGTCGAGTTGATCATAAACATCGACGCTTGATCGGTTGATTGATTGATTGACTCGCTCGTTTGATTGCTGGTGTAACCGAATGCTCGATTGATTGATTGATTGACTTGCTCGTTTGATTGCTGGTGTAACAGAATGGTCAATTGATTGATTGACTGGCTCGTTGATTGCTGGTGTAACAGAATGGTCAATTGATTGATTGGCTACGGTTGCCAGGTGCTTATGGAATGGTCGTGTCGGCCCACGACAACGTCACCAACACCGAAGTGGCCATCAAAAAGATCTCCCCCTTTGAGCATCAGACGTACTGCCAGCGGACCCTGCGGGAAATTAAGATCCTTAACCGGCTGAAACACGAGAACATCATCGACATCAAGGATGTGCTGAGGGCGCCCAGCATCGACCTCATGCGGGACGTGTACATTGTGCAGTGCCTGATGGAGACGGATCTGTACAAGCTGTTGAGAACGCAAAAACTCTCGGCCGAGCATATCTGCTACTTCGTCTACCAGATCCTGCGCGGTCTCAAGTACATCCATTCCGCCAATGTCCTGCATAGGGACTTGAAACCGAGCAATTTGCTGCTGAACACCAATTGTGATTTGAAGGTGAGGTCTATTACAATTTAAATCAAGTGTATGTTTACATCTTTTGATTGATTGATCGATTGATCCATTGATTGATTGATCAATTGATTGAATGATTGATTGATTGAATGATTGGATAATTGATTGATTGATTGATGATTGATTGATTGATTGATTGATTGATTGATTGATTGATTGAGAGCTGCTGAAAACCAATTGTGATTTAAAGGTGAGGTCGACCTTCTTCCGGGAGCGCTTCTCTCACTGTTGATTTGACAGCTGTAGGGATTTACAGTTCAAAAGTTCGGTCAAAATTTCTAGATTTCGTGTCCAAATTTCGGTAAGGAGATTGTCATAATCGAGATGACGTATTCATTTTTGCTCAATTACTCTTATCAATCGATCAATCTATCGATTTAAACCAAGCGCAGGTTTACATCCTTTGGTGGATTGATTGATTGATTAATTGAGATGTCACTTCGTTAAATGTTTTCCCCATGGAAACATGGCTGGCTTTGTTTGCTTTATTTTCTGGGGCGTTTTCCTACTCAATGTCAAGTTGGAACGCGTAGTGGCAGATGAAATTGATCGAGTTATTGTAAAAACAGACCGAAAGCTAAATACACGATCCTGGGCCAGGCGTCATGAGTAAGCACTAAGCTCTGGGATCCTTCTATTAACACATAAAAGAAGATCCCGTACATAGAATCCCATACAAGGCAGATAGATAGTAAGGCAGACAGACAGACAGACAGACAGACAGACAGACAGACAGAGTGTAACGGCTGCATTGAATTCGTGTTAGTGGGAAACTTTCTGCTCACTGCTGTCCTAATAGAACCGTTGACGTAATCCATTTTGCATTGCAGATTTGCGACTTCGGACTGGCTCGTGTCGCCGATCCGGAACACGACCACCGGGGCTTTCTCACGGAGTATGTTGCCACGCGCTGGTACCGCGCACCGGAAATCATGCTGAATTCCAAGGGCTATACTAAGTCAAGTACGCTAATCCCCCCCCCCCAATCCTATCCTGTCTCTCCTATCATTCTCACGCGCAACAAATAACATTCCTTTCAATTGCCCCGGTCTTTATTGACTTTAATTCACACCCCGTCCGCCCGCCCGCCCGCGCGGACAAATGGTCCTCTCCACAAGTGTTCGTTTTTACCCCCTCGCGCTTTTTCTCCCTCCTCTGCCATTTAGTTGACGTCTGGTCGGTCGGCTGTATCCTCGCGGAAATGCTGTCGAATCGCCCGCTGTTTCCCGGAAAGCATTGTAAGTGTACCGTTCTTTGGTGGTGGTCGGTATATTTCCGGTAGCTCTCGACAGGGAGAGATAGAGCTCGCGAGTAATTCTGCCGACTAGGCACGGGGGACCGAGCCGGGGGTGAGACGGTGGTCGGTGTCAGTCCGCCTTGAGGTTACACATGTAACTCTTCGTATGCTCAAATCGAGTCCCCTCTTTCCCACGACATACACATACGATTAGACGGGTAGATAAACAGATTGGCAGGCAGGCAGGCAGACAGACACACAGACACACAGACACACAGACACACAGACACACAGACACACAGACAGACAGACAGACAGACAGACAGAGAAATAATGAAGACATGCATACCCTTAGGCAACCAAAGCAGGACTAGCAGACAGCGAAACAGACAGACGGACAGATTGAGCAAGTGCTCGAGTGGTCGATAGACCGATGACTAGTTTCCCGGAAAGAGTGATTCTGCCGACTAGGCACGGCTGTGGTACCGGGTTGACACGGTTACCACTCACCGGTGAGGGTTGCCGTGGGGCCTCACATGTAATTTTTGGTGTGGTAGAGTCAACTCTCTTGACAGTTGTCTTTACGTGTGTTGCAGACTTGGATCAGTTGAATCATATCCTCAACACACTGGGATCGCCGTCACAGAGTGATTTGAATTGTATTTTTAATGACAAGGTACGGGGTGACGCATACGAGGCCTACACATCTGACCGAAACGGCAACCATTTTGTACAGTATCCGGTGCCTGCGTAATGGGCCTGCTGGAGAAGGGAGAGAACAGGTTGATAAATAATGAACGGTGTTATTTCCTACCGAAAGGGCATGGACTACTCACTACTGTGGCTTTTTGCTCTCGATCGATCACGATGACCCAGAACATTAGGGATGGAATTAGGCTTCCGGGATTATCCGACTTACTTGATCTCTTGTGTTCCAATCTTGTTCCTATTTGAATCAAAATCGTTCGGTT
>LRSR01003286.1:0-12045 GCA_001579985.1 Hypsibius dujardini
TTAGAATATTCTTATTCAGTTAGTTACACAAAATGGGCAGACTGAGAGCAGAGACATTTCACGGCCGGTTCGCCAAATCAAAAAATACTGCTCTAATAAAGTTTCTCTCTGACAATCGAAGCAGCGAACAGATCACGCAAACTCTCGATCAGGCTCATGCAAAAAAAAAGGCCACGTTATTTAATTATATGAAAAGTATAAATTACTTGTGAGACCGTTGGGCGCGCACGCGTCTGAAGCAAGCACTGTGTGTGTGAGTGAGTGAGTGAGTGAGTGAGTGAGTGAGTGAGTGAGTGAGTGAATCAGTGTGTGTGAGTGAGTGAGAGACTGTGTGTGAGTGTGAGTGAGAGAGAGTGTGAGAGGGAGAGTGTGTGCCTGTGTGTCTGTGTGTGTGTGTGAGTGAGAGGGAGAGAGTGTGTGAATGAGTGAGTGAGAGAGAGAGTGTGTGTGAGTGAGTGAGTGAAAGAGAGGGAGTGTGAATGAGTGAGTGAGTGAGAGGGAGTGAGAGGGAGAGTGTGTGCCTGTGTGTGTGTGTCTGTGTGTGAGTGAAAGAAAACCCGTCAATGAGCAGCGCTGCTGCTGCTCGGTGTGGATTCCCGGTCACTTGCTCGCCACTCTCCGCTCTTGCACTTCTTCTGGTAGCAAGGGAAGACCCGGCAGTAGAGTGTCCGCTTGAAGAGCTTCCGACATCGCCGGCATTTACACAGCTTCTGATCCTCCTGAGAAAACAAGCACATTACTGTCAACCGCGCCTTGTTTTCCTACGAGATGAATGTCTCTCCAAATGGAAGATTAATGCGCTTCACTCAGCCTCACGCGGTGACGAGGAGTCCGGCTTCATTCTTAATCACCCAGTTTTCTGCCCTAAAGTTGGCTTCACATTTTGCCGTTCAGAATTCAATTTGGAATCGATTGGCACTAGCTAGATACTTCTCGGAGATCAGGGGGCGGAGCTACGAGTAAAACTTGAATTGTCAACGTATTTTCCCAGATTCGCCTATAGCTCCGCCCCCTGCCTCAAGGAACACGCTAATCGTCCCCCTTTTTAATTCTAAAAGAAATTCATTAAGCGATCCATTTTTCGGAGACCAAGGGGGCGGGGCTCTTTGAACGGTTCGGGAAAGACAAGGATTAAGAGCGTAGTTTTTACAGATTGCCCCATAGCTCCGCCCCCTGACCCAAGAAAAAGATTCGGCTGATGCAAATTGTTTCCAAATTGCATTCGGTATGGGAAAATTTTCAGATCGGCATCAGCGAAATATTTTTCAGAGAGGGAGGGGCGGGGCTATGTCTACTGTTTAAAAAGGACTGGGATTGTGAGCGTGACTTTCAAAGGTCGGCCCATAGCTCCGCCCCCTGAACCCCGAAAAACATTTAGCAGATGACAATTGATTCCCAACTAAATTTCTTATGGGAAATTAGCATTTCAAGGTACTGTACGGGGGGGGGAGGTTGCTATTAACGAGCTTTAGACCAGAAAAAGGTGGGACGAGAAGTCCTCGATCAGACATGCTGGACGAGAAGTCCTCGACTGGACGAGAAGTCCTCGATCAGACATGCTGGACGAGAAGTCCTCAATCAGACATACTGGACATACCTCATCATCATCATCGCCGCGTTTCACACGGAGCTGCTGTTTACTGTCCTGCCGGCGTTCATACGGCGTGGACGCTTCTTCTTGGCTGACGATGATGAGGCCGTTGTTGTTATTTCTGCCGCTGCGGCTGGACAAGGCGGCGAAATATGAGTCGGCTTTCTTGTTTGTCCGTTCGCGACGCCGGAGCTGTGGCTGCTGCTGCTGAGGATGATGAGGATGATGATGATGAGGAGTGTGACGGCTGACCGTCGTCTCGAGCGCCGAACGCAGCGGCTTGAGGAGCTTTGAGGAGGGTGTGGGTGGCCGTGATGTAGTAATAAGTGACACATCGGTGATGCTGTTGTTGCTGGCGGATGGCAGTGCTGGTGTTGGTGTGGTGGGATCAGGTGGCGGGCAGATGCACAGGCCGGAGAGGCCGCGGATGCACTCCGCGGCGCAGAATCTCTCCTTGACCGCGGAAAAGCCCATTTCCTCGCCGTACTCAGACTGCGAACCGTTCTGTAATGTTAAATCAGTACTGAAACGTTAATTACTAGATAATATTAATACAATAAAACGATGCAAGAAATTATACAATAATATAATACAAACTATTGCTCGCACTTTGCGTTCGCAGAAGCCGCAAAGTTTATGTTTCTTTCGAACCATTCGGAGCAGTAGTTTTCTCGCTTGAGGTATCTCAGTGCCCAACGAGCCGTATTCTGACGAGTTCTTATCCTTTTAACTCTCTACCTGTTTATTTATTCATGTCTGTGTTGATATCTGTGTTACTGTCTGTGAATATGTTTGTTTCAGTGTCTGTCTCAGGTTTGTGTTAATATCTGTGAATGTGTTTGTGCCAGTGCCTGTGCCTGTGCCAGTGTCTGTCTCAGGTTTGTGTTACTGTCTGTGAATGTGTCAGTGCCTGTGCCTGTGCCTGTGCCTGTGCCTGTGCCTGTGCCTGTGCCAGTGCCAGTGTCTGTCTCAGGTTTGTGTTACTGCCTGTGAATGTGTCAGTGCCTGTGCCTGTGCCTGCGCCAGTGCCAGTGTCTGTCTCAGGTTTGTGTTACTGTCTGTGAATGTGTCAGTGCCTGTGCCTGTGCCTGTGCCTGTGCCTGTGCCTGTGCCAGTGCCAGTGTCTTTCTCAGGTTTGTGTTACTGTCTGTGAATGTGTTTGTGCCTGTGCCAATCCCTGTGCCTGTGCCAGTGTCTGTCTCAGGTTTGTGTTACTGCCTGTGAATGTGTCAGTGCCTGTGCCTGTGCCTGTGCCTGTGCCTGTGCCTGTGTCAGTGCTTGTGCCAGTGTCTGTCTCAGGTTTGTGTTACTGTATGGGCTTGGTTCAGGGTTTAGGTCTAAATGCATGTACGTGTGTCTGTGTCTTTGTTTCTGTCTACGTTTCCGTATGGGTTTTGGGTTCTGGGACTGGGTTTGACCTGGATTTCGGTCTGGGCCTTTTTGTCTGTTTATCTTCCTGCCTTTATGTCTGTCCATCTCTTTGCGCTGCATAACCAGATTCGTGTGTGTAACCAACCATACAGTGTGGTTGTTGTCAGTGAACGATGTTAGTTAATCTTTCCCTACTGCGCAGTAAAAACCCTTCCTCTTCCCATTTTCCCGATAATGTTCTGAGAGTCTGAAAATGGCGCCACTTACGATGAATGTCATAAAGTTCTATCCAGAAATTGGGAAGGGCTTTGGAGAAGATAACTTGACCTGACTTCTACTCTTAGTCTTCTACATCCCGACCTGCTTTACCTGGATAACCTCGATGACGTCATAATCGCCCAGAAAGAGCGGCTGCTTCCGGTGATGATGCCGTTGCCGTGCAGATCCCAAGGAGGAGGATAAAGAGGAGGATGAAGACGATGATGACGAGGAGGATGACGAGGATGATGAAGAGGAGGAGGATGATGAAGAGGAGGAGGATGGGGAGGAGGATGAGGAGGTCGGCGATAAATTCCTCCCGTCGTCCACCCACAATGACGCCAACTGACCAGTCGTCGTTGTAGCTGACGTCGGTGTCACTTCATCCCCCGCCAACGCCAATCCATTTTCATCCGACGCCGGCAACAACGTCACCGTCCCACCCCAGTCGCGACTCCTCCCGGGATTGGCCCGCGACACCGCCCACCAGACACATCCCGACAGGAGCAGCCAATGCGATATCAACATCATCATCCAACCGTTATTCGAAACAGAAATTCCTGTCACTAAACAACTTAAGATAAAAGTCCGTATAAGAAGCAGTCAGGCACCTCGATTCCAGTCAGGCACCTCGATTCCAGTCAGGCACCTCGATCCAGTCAGGCACCTCGATTCCAGTCAGGCACCTCGATTCCAGTCAGGCACCTCGATCCCAGTCAGGCACCTCGATTCCAGACGCAAAAATAGCCAGGCAAACAGAGGTACAGTGATCGCGAATGAATGAACGAGAATAAAAAGAACTCCGGCAGAGGAAATAGAAGAGGTGAAATTAAAATCAAAAAATTGCTACATCAGTGAAGAGGCGCTCCGCTCCGCTCCAGATCCGGTACATAAAATACGGCTATGTAAGCTAATCGAAACACACGTGCGGCGGCGGCGATGATGATGATAAAAAAAATGGGGACGGAATCGGAAATTAGCCACTTGAATCTGTTTATCGGTTGAAAAAAAAAATTATCACAATTTTTTTATCTACTCTCTCTCTCTCTGTGTCTCTGTCTAGATCGGTCGATAAAAATCCGTGACGAGGTCGTACACAGACACAGACAGAGGCACCTTCGATGGACGCCCCTTCCCGGTATTGCGGATATATATTCAACGTACCACCGGGTGAGGCAGCAGCCAGACAGGCAGACAGTCCACCGTCCAGTAAGACATTGTTGCCCGGGGGGGGGGGAGTGATGAAGCAAAAAAAGAACGTCCGTTCTGTTTCGGTTCAAGTCGTCGTAATCGTCTGCATCACTTCCGGATCGCGCGCTTTCTCTTTCTTTCTCGAGAGAGAGAGAGAGAGAGAGGAAGATGAAGATGAAGAGAGAGAGTGGTTCTTTCTTACGTAAGAATAAACAACGCGGGTATGGTACGGGAGAGCAACAGGTCTGTCTTCCGTGTGGGCGACACACTGGCAGCGCGTGAATATGGTAATATACGTTACTGTGTATTGCAGGCAAATAATACAACACAAGACGGACGTGAATCGTGTGTGAAGAGCTCTCTAGGAAAATGATTTCATCTTTTGTGTGTGTGTGTGTGTCTGCCTGCCTGCCTGTCTGCTTGTCTGTCTCTCAACCGTGTGTAACTGTGACAGGCTGACTGACTGACTTTACGGTAGTGCGGTGTCTATATCCAGAGGCTCGTTTAGGGTCCTTACAGGTGGGAACCAGGACCCCTCACGGCGGGGCCAGGGGGTGGGCAAAGGGGCAAAAAGGTTGTTTTTTCAAGATTGAACCCAAAATTCGGCCTCTTTCCCCTTATCAGTTTGAAACTTATGGGGGTCTGGGGGTCTGAATTCCAGGGGGCCCCCTGGATTTCAAAACGTTTTCAAAAACCATTTTGAAATTTGTGGGGGGGAGGTCTGGGGGTCTGATTTCCAGGGGGCCCCCTGGACGAATGATCAACGAAAAGAGGCCGAATTTTGGGTTCAATCTTGGAAAAAAAGGCCATTTCGCCCCTTGGCCCACCCCCTGGCCCCACCGTGAGGGGTCCTGGTTCCGACCCTAAACGAGCCTGTGTCTGTCTCGGTAGGTGACCCGGTGAACCTCTTGAGTGTGGCGGGTGCGTGTGTGTCTGTGGACCGCCGGGTTGTCTTTGTAACGGAGAGCCGCGCAGAGGCATCTGTCTGTCTGTCTGTCTGTGCAGATAGATGTCCTATAGTGTAGAGGAGAGGAGGTGTGATGATGACTGTCAGAACTGTCAGTGTGAGAAGCCGGTTTGTCTGGGTGTCAGATGACCAACGAGCAGTGACTTCGTATACGCTGGTGAGTAATTCAGCCTTTTAGGATGTGAGCGATGAAGAAAGTTTCTTACTGTGTCAGTGCCTCTTGGATTTTGATTTCGTACGAGAAAGGATAAAAAAATTTCCAGTACTCTGTTTTAGGGATAGCAAAAATTAAAACTAGTAAACTTTTAGTTCAGTATATTGATGAAAAACTATTACCAAGAAATAATTTATGAACAGTTTTACAGGAGAGAGCAGTAACAAGCTCTAGCCAAGGGTGGCTCAAACTCGGACCATCCTGATGGCTCGAACTCAGACCATCCTGATGGCTCGAACTCAGACCACCCTGATGGCTCGAACTCAGACCACCCTTATAGCTCGAACTCAGACCACCCTGATGGTTCAAACTCAGACCATCCTGATGGCTCGAACTCAGACCGCTCAAAATTGTGGTCATGTGTGTACGAGATGGGTTGTCGTCTCTTGGCAGTCCGACCCAGCGTCCACTTTCCATTCGGAAGTGATGTCCAGAGGTTATGAGTCTTCAAAATTGGTGTGGCTAATCGGTGAGGGAGAACATCCAAAAATTGTGACCGCAGCGGTAGGGCGAAGTTAGTGCGCAGAGACTGCAGGAAAGAGAGCTGACCGTTCTCGCTGATGTTCGCCTCTGTCCGATCGGAGAGCCATCGGAGACACACACACACACAGATATGTGTGTGTTTCTATGTCTGTGTGTGTGTCTACAAGTAAGGGTGCAAAATGTGCCGACCAATTGTAAGATCGCCTCGCCATCACTTCAGGTCTGGTCAATATCTAGGCACCTCTTTTCTGTTCCTATGTCTACAGCCTTCTACAGATTTTAAGTGCCCTCTCCTAGAAGTAGAACATCAATTACCGGGTGCGGAGTTCATTTTGGCAGAAAATTAAAAGTGCTGTCTTTTCGCGTTAGACAGGGACAGTAGTACTGGAGTGGAACGTGTGCACGGCTGTGTGCACCGTACACACAGCACAAGCGCCGCGTGGCCGATTAAACCTTCCACAGCTCGTACGCTGTCCCTGTCTAACGCGAAAATACAGTAGATCAACGCGCGGGCGCGTGCTTGCCGATTTGAGTGAGTGACCACTCAGTCGAGAGACAGAAGCTCCCCTTCTTTCACTCACACAAAGAGAAAATGTCATTTTTTTACATTTGAAGAGCGGGAAGATAATTAGTGGGGAGATCCGAAATCTCATTGTGTCCTGGCTGTCCCGAGGATGTTCGGTGCCTCAGATTGTAGATTTGTTATAGGACAGGGTCTCAAAACGTAGTATTTATCGTTTTGCAATGGAAAATACTAAAAATGAGCGACCGAAGGCAAAAAACTGTTTTCAAGCAATTTCCCAAGTCTGCTTTTTGGCGCCGTTTCTTTTACCGGTCGATCTCCCCTCGTTGTTTTGAAGTCTGGTTTCAGCCTCAACCAGCATACCCACAGGGACAGCTGCCTGAAACCGATGCTGGAGAATCTCCCCTTTGGTCTGGAAGCAAATTCGGCGATTTTGTATCAGGACAGAGCACCGTGCCACGCGGCAGAAACTGTGCAGGCTTTTTTGGAGGGCAAAATTCCCTGCTTCATCCTCTATTTTTTTGTAATTTTTTTGGTTTTTTTTTTTACAAAATTTTGTGAATAAAAAAGGAAAGCAAAGTTTGTGCCAAAATGAACCCCGCACCCGGTGCAGCGGACAACGTAAGCATTCCCCGATGTGAAATTGGAATTTGAGACCGCAGCGAGCAGCGCCGACGGAATGAGTACTTTATTTTCGCGTTAGACAGGGACAGCGTACGAGCTGTGGAACGTTTAATCGGCCACGCGGCGCTTGTGCGGTGTGTACTGTGCACACAGCCGTGCACACGCTCCACTCCAGTACGACTGTCCCTGTCTAACGCGGAAATACAGTATTGTAGACTGTCCCTGTCTAACGCGAGAGTACAGTATCAATTTACTTCATAAACATATTACATATACACACACGGCAAGGATGTGTCTTTATTGAGACGAGGATGCGTGCTCCCCGGCTTCTCTCACTCATTCAAGTCATTCGCCCGTTGACTGGCGTGAGAAGAGGAGCAAGAGCGATGATCATAAACTGCCAACTCGATTAATCACTCATCCATCCATTCCGTTCCCACAGAGCTCCCTGACAGCACACGGAAGCAAACCTCAGAGCGCCAAAATTGAACGCAGAAAAAGATGAAGTCACATGAAAGATCAAAGTCAATTAGCAAATGAGGTATCAAATTTTTCAAAGCTTTTATCGAATACTTTTTTTTATTCAAAAACCTCAACGCTTCAGGGTGTTGATTATTCAGGCCCGTTCAGGTGATCCGGGTCTTTTATTACGTGCCTGCTGGACACAGAAAGTACAAGTATCGTGACACCTCGCAGCTTCATTCAGTTCTCGGTGATTCGACGTGAGCGTTGATCTCTCTGCTGCGGGTTCTCCCAACTGAGAAGGAGTCTGACCAACGGAAACTCTTACCGCCTCTTCCGGGCTCTGATCTGACTGTCCATCGCCGCCATCACCGCCACAATTCAGGCTGATCCATAAGTGGAGGATGTAGCCGGCCGCTAATTGGAGCGTCTCGATTTTCGACAACTTCCGGTCCCTCGGCTCGGTCGGGATCAGACTGCGGAGGTCCACGAAGGCCGCGTTGATGGAATGGGTTCTTTTGGGAATGTTCGCGGCGGGTGACGCTCCTGTGGATGAGGAAGACTTTTGTTGCAGCGGTGACTCCCCTGGGGGCGCCCTGGGGGCGCCCTGGGGGTCTGGACCCCTGGAACTGCCATTCGATCTGAAATTTTATTCTTGACAAAAATTGTGTTTGGGGGTTGAAAGAAATAACAAAAACTAAATGTAATGAACTTATAAAATAAACTTATAAAACAAAGTTAATTTTAATGTAAAATTATATTAAATTTCATCTACTTTATTTCCTATTAATTATTTATTTTGACCCCAAATACATTCTTTGTTATAGATGAAATTTCGGATCGAAGGACAGTTCCAGGGGTCTAGACCCCTGCTGGACCCCCAGGGGCACCCCAGGGGCACCCCCAGGGGAGTTACTGGGATTGCCAGCCCTTTGTGAGCGAAACTTACCTTTGGTATGTTGCACTCGTAGCTTCATCGGAAGGTGTTTCCGGGGCTCCAGCACCACTGGCCGTTGTCGGGCATCACCGAGGCCGGGATGAAAGTACGGGTGCGTCCGGCTGCAAGGATGTAAGCAGTCGCTATTCATTGGTCCGGCGGAATGTGAATTCATCGGTTACATCCACGAGATGAGCTGCGAAGTGGTGTGGAAAAACAGAAAAAAATGAAGGGGAAACTGGGTTTCGATGGGTTTCGATGGGTTTTGATGGGTTTCGATGGGTTCTGATGGGTCTCGATGAGTTCTGATGGGTTTCGATGGGTTCTGATGGGTTTCGATGGGTTTCGATGGGTCTCGATGGGTTTCGATGGGTTCTGATGGGTCTCGATGAGTTCTGATGGGTTCCGATGGGTTTCGATGGGTTCTGATGGGTTCTGATGGGTCTCGATGAGTTCTGATGGGTTTTGATGGGTTTTGATGGGTTTCGATGGGTTCTGATGGTTTTTGATGGGTTCTGATGGGTTCTGATGAGTTCTGATAGTTTTTGATGGGTCTCGATGGGTTTTGATGGAAGAGGGCGAGGTTGGATGTGGAATATGGAATATACAGCAGATGGTTGTGTAGATCCGGTATATGTAAAACGGTTAACTGAGCGGGATGACGGTTTTGGACGTGAGGCAATCTCGATCGAACGGGATGTTTGGATGCGTTTATTTTCAGCAGGCGTGTTAACAACTGGAGTATATTATGATTTTTAAGCCCCGCCTCCTTCAGTATGGCCCTGTTCTCGATTGAACGTTCTATCTGATTCCCTCTTCTCTGATTGGCTCATTTCCCACAGCTAACTCCTTGTGCTCGATTTATTGATTCGTCTCAGTTATCGAGACGCCGAATCGTCGTTTCAGTACGAGCACTTGTGTGCGTCATCTTTCGAACCGACTGACCAATGGCAATCGCCCAAGAGGCAGGCCATCAACCGTTGAGTTTTAGGAGTCTGGGGATCGAGTTTTAGTCTAAAAGCAGGAAGGTGATATACACGCGAACTGATGGAAGTACTGATTAAAACACAAACCGCCAAGGAATAAAACGCGAATCTTCGTTAATAACAATACGGCAGGTCTCGATGTTTCTGAGCAAATGATAAATAACCAACATCAAATTGTCGAGCCCGTCGGGACAATGCGGCTTTCGCAGACGACTGACGAGGCAGCCTAATTAGCGAAGCTCTCCAAGGCAGGCAACCAGATGCGCTTGTTCTGCGTGGCGTAATGTCGAAACAGACCGACGTTGCCGGGGTTGAGGACGGCGGACCAGTCCACTGCACCAGCGCCGGCTGCTCTCCAGAAGACCTTATGGCGCGCCAGAGTCGCCAGTTGAAGAGCGTTCTCGGCAGCGGCAGCAGCGGACTCGCTGGCGCTGCTCCAGAATACCCAAACCGCCGAGACCGCGGAATGCACACCAAAAATGGGGGAGAGTGCATCGGGACGGCCGGTGATGATGTTGACGACGCCGGCTGGGACATCCGATGTCTCCAAAATCTCAAGTGAAGAAACAAAGTTCAAGGCACGACTGGTAGACAGACTAACAGACAAACAGACAAAAAGACAGACAAAAAGACAGACAATCAGACAGATAGACATGCAGACAGACAGACAGAAAGTCAGTCAGACAGTCAGACAGACAGACAGACAGACAAGCAGACAATCAGTCAGACAGGCAGACAGACAGACAGACAGTCAGTCAGACAGGCAGACAGGCAGACAGACAGTCAGTCAGACAGATAGGCAGACAGGTAGACAGACAGAGAGACAGACAGAGAGACAGACAGGCAGACAGGTAGCTGAAGGGGGCGACATTTACCTGGCAAAACTCAAGCGCAACCACTGCGGTCTGAAGAGCCGGTACAACAACGACTGCATTGCCAAATGCCAAGGCAGCTCCCATCACGTGGGCAAAGCTAAGAAGCGGTGCCTGGTCGGGAAGGACCGCTCCGACAACGCCCAATGGCTCCCGCAGATGCATGACTGTTGATGCCGAACTTGGTGTCTGAGTGAGGGCAAATTATTCATTTTAAAAGCCGCAAATGGGAAAGCAAACGTTTTTTTCCTTACAATGACTTGGCCGTTGTTCTTGTCGCACTGACCAGCCCAGAAGAACAAGGCCTCCACCGATGCGGTCACCTCCTTGGCCGCATCGGAACGGGATTTATGGAACGGCAACAGAACGGTGGTAAAGTCGTTCAAGCGCCCCGACAAGTTTTCCGCAAGGTAGAAGAGGATTTGGCTGCGATTGAAGGGCGTGGCCTTGGCCCATCTGAAAATGACCAACTGCTGTGGAAACCTTCGACTGAGATCAATCCGAAGAAGCTTACGCTGTTGAGCCAGCTACAGCGGCATCAATTGCATTCTTCAGATCCTTCTGACCGCCGTCGGGAACTTGGATTGCTGTCTTGCCGCCACCGACACGCGGCATGCTGACTGGAACGGAGGTACCGCTTTCAGGACGCTTTTGGCCACCGCCGTAGTACATCTTGTAAGTGCGGTCCAGACTGCAACAAAGAACAGACAGACAAACAAATAGGCAATCAGGCAGACAGACAGACAGACAACCAGACAGACAGACAGACAGACAGACAGACAGACAGACAGACAGACAGACAGACAGGTAGGCAGGCAGGCAGGCAGGCAGGCAGGCAGGCAGGCAGACAAGTAGTAGAATTAGAGAAGCAAACTGTCATACAGGGACGGTTCAGGTGAAGCCCTGTCGGCCTTGCCCATCGCATCACTTGATAGAGAGAATGTGGGCAGTCCGCTTGGAGAGAAATCATAAAGGACCTGCATACCAGAACTGTGATCAGTCCGATCGACGACTGCATCGATAAGGACAGGCATGTAAATGTTGCGCCAGATGGATTCGTACCTCGCTTCCGGAAACCGGCCAACCACTTCCCAAACTGCCTCCTGCACCGACAACAGCATCGCTCAAGTTATGCGCGTTGATCCAAACCGTGGCCGCCTTCACATTCCGAGCAATCTCCAATGCCGCAGCGGTATTTTCGGACCAGACGCTGCAGGACGCACCGAATGCCCCGTTGTTGGCCAAAGCAACCGCTTCTTTGACGGTTCGAAATGGAAGGATCGCCATCAACGGTCCGGAATACTTGAAAACGAGTCGATCAGCGGCGTACAAGCAAGGCAGTAAGAATAAAACGTTACAGACAGAGTCAAAAAAAAATTCAGACCTACTTCGCCAGAAAACAAAACCGAAGCCGGTGAAGTAGCCGTCGACAACAGCAACTGATTGGTAGTGCCGCTGGCAGAACTGCCCGACGTTCCAGCGTTCGCGTACCACACCTGAAGAAAAGGCAGGCAGACAGACATACAGACAGACAGACAGACAGACAGGCAAAGAGACAGACAGGCA
>LRSR01003287.1:0-16580 GCA_001579985.1 Hypsibius dujardini
AAAGGTGGTTCGAACGATTTTGTTAAAATTAATTGATTTTAACAAATTTTATGTTGCTTGAAATTTAGAGATAATGACTTGCTCATTGCTGCTTGGCCAATGTCCGGCAAAAATTGTTAAAGTGAATCAGTTTTCACTTTCTTGAGTGAAAGGATCTCCGCAGACTGTGAGCTGGCCAAAATTTCTGAAAATATGTGGTTTTTTCCATCCAATAAGTTGACTATCTATAGGCAGTCCCTCAGAATTATTATAGAAATCGGGTTGTTGTCTGCCACGTGGCCCTTAGTCAAAGAAGGCGTCCGTATTTTAAAAATGAATGTAACTGGCTACTATGGAAACTCGTCGATTAATTGATAATGCTTTAACCAAATATGGCGCGGACCAGTGCAAGGAACATGTTTCATCGGTAATTTTGTTTTTAACTCGACAATGAACAGTGGTCAGCCCAAAAAAAAATTACATTTTTCTAAGTCGCCAAAAAATGAATTTCTTTTTTTGTTTATTGAACAGAACTATGAAAGAAAAAAAAACTTCCAGCGGTCAAATGGTGTCCGATCTGGCATCGGACCTTAACGGGTTAAAGCTGTCCGAATTAGAAGACCCATTTATTAATGAGCACTAAGGCAGTCGGCCGATTGTCATAAGAGAGGTCTACACAGTCTTGAATGATGGCCGCTAACCGTTCCGGTACATTCGTTGGAATCATCGCTTTGCCGAGTCGTTTCTGGCCGCGTTCCAGCACGATTTCTTCGCGTTCCGGAGCCCTTCCCGTGGCCATTTGTATGAGCAGACAACCAAAGTGCCAGATGTCGGTTTTGCGCCCGATCATCTGATCTCCCGGAGTTTGATAGGTCGGCGGTAGTTTTGACTGAACATTTGGATTAAAGCTCGCCTGGACGGTGGGAATGACATCGACCAGTCGTTTCACTGAGATGATTTTGACTACGTCCGTCCCGCTGGCCGGGTCCCTGTGAAACATGATGTGATCCGCATACAAAGCCCTGTGTGCTATGCTGTGGTCGTGAAGGAAGTGAAGCCCTCGCAGGATTCCGAGCCCCCATTCGCGAATGTTTGTCAGGCCGGCCGGGGCAACGCATTGGGCTACTCTTTCGGTGAGGGATCCACCTAAACGATTAATTAAGTATTCGGTAATGAAGGGGGAACAACCGAGTGGATGGACATGATCATAGATTATCCAGAAAAGAATGATGGTCAAAACAAATAGACGGACGGAGGATCAATCGCACTGACCGATAGACGGTAGTGTCGACGGTTGCGCTGACAGACAAACGGGTGGATAGTTGCATTGACGGGCAGACGGGTGGAAGGGTGGACGGTTGCATCGACCGACCGACGGGCGTATGGATGGTCGCACTGATTTACGGACGGACGGTGGAAGGTTGCGCTAATCGAAATGCATATGGATGGATGGACAGTTACAATGACTGACAGGCAGGCGAGTGGGTAATTGGACTGACTTACTGTCGGACAGGTGGATAATTGCATTGACCGAGAGACGGATAAACGGACGGGTGTCACAGTTACACTGACCGATGGACGAACAAACGAGTGTGACGGTTGCACTGACTGACAAACGGACGAATGGGTGGACGGTAGCAGTGACGGACAACCGGATGGGTGGACGGTTGCACTGACCGACAAAGGGATGGCCAGAAATCGTGACATATCGCCCAGAATGGGGGGAGGTAACAGCCTGGAAGACGGGCCGACGACTGTGTGCACGATCATCAAGTAACTGGTTTGACTACCGGAATTTTGTGGCAATTAATCGGACGTACGGACGAAGGGACGGACATACGACATCCACTGGCCGATAGACAGACCAACCGACAGAGCAGTGAGCCGACGGACGGACGGTCTGTTCATCGTAGCGACATGACATACAATTATACCTTCACAAAACTCCATAATAACGCGACACTTGAGGTCAAGCGTTGGAGGCGGTGGTCGATAGTTCAGTATGTCAAGATGCGAAGCAATGTTTTCGTGGCGTAAGGTCCGCAGATCTGCTAATGCCTCCGTCAGCTTAGCTAAATTCTGCTCGGTCTCCCGTTCCTTCCCAGGCAGTAATGGCAGGGAGATCTCCTTCAACACAACCCGTGTCTTTGCAGAACCTCGGGAGAGCCATCCCGTGAGCACGGAGATCCTTTGCTGGCTCACGGTCCATTCGTGAGCCAGCACCTGCAGCGTGGCTAACCAGATGCAAAAAATCAATTAAACATGGATCTTAATGTTGCACTAGAAAGGTATCCATACCTTCTTCCACCACGGCGACGGGATCATATACTACCGGACCCGACCGAGGAAGAATCAGAATGACTGCGTCATTAGTGGTCAGGCAAAAGGGGAAGTACCGGCGTTCGGTCCCGGCCGAGTCCGGCATCTCATAAACATGCTCGTAAAGCGCCAGACCGACAGCCGTCTCCTGTTTTCGGCTGTTAACTCCCACGCCCAGTACGTAATCAATGCCGTGACTTGTGATCTCGGTGGCCACTCGATGAAGCTCGAGTGCGCCGTTGCCAGCGGGCTTGGCAGTGCTGGCCAGCACTCGTTGGGCGTCGCTATTGGCCCAAGCCTTGACAGCTGTATATCCAGCCATGGCGTCCGCCGATTTGATGTTGTCCATTTCTCCCCAGAATATCAAGGCTGTGCGGTTGGTCTTTTGCTGGAGGAGGTTTTTCTCCACTCGGTAGCAGAGGAGGCAACCGTAGCCTGCTCCCGTGGAGACGACAAAGTTCTCCGGCTGCGCGTCGGTGATGCTCTGCTTCGATCCGAACTTGTGAAACCACACTTCGGTCTGGTGTTTCAGCTGCAGATCGATGAATCTATAAAGTCATGAGAGATAGACGAATGGACCATTGAAAAAGGAATGGATGAGGTGAATGGTTCGATGGGAGAACGGACAGACGGACTGACGGAGGAACTGATTGGACATAAGATCCACGGAACGGGTGAATGGTCAAAGGAACGGATAAGTCGACGGGAAATGGTAGGAGAAACCAATCAATTCAAGGGCGAACAGATGTTTTGACGTAAGGACCGACGAACAGACTGACGGACGGATGAGCGGACAGACTGATGGACGGATGGACAGACGGATGGACGGACGGACCGAGGAATCGAGTCAAGTAAGAAGGGATGGGCGAACGGAAGGACAGACGAGAGTGCGGAGGGAACAACGGATGCTCTGACCAACAAATGGAGACGAAAACAAACAGGCGACTGAAAAATCCGAAGAACGGAACGATGGATTGTCGAATATACAGCCGCACGGTCGGACGGACAGACGGACTTGAGAACAAGAAGCACACTCCTGGTCAAAATGACGAACCGAGTGAGCAAAGAGATGAATGTAGGAACAGGCTCTCAGACGGAAAATACTGTTACCGTTGGTCGTGGTTCGTGACGACAACTGACCACTGAAAGTGCGGGTATTCTTTGCGGACATCCTTGGCGATAATTTGGGCTAGTTTTTCGTTATCGTTGAGGGTGCTTCCGAGATGCTTGAAAACCCTGGAACCCAACTCGAAGCACTTGCCATTCTTGGCGGCTCCGCATTCGTTGCTCGCTTGGTTATGTTGGCCTCCACAGGACTCCGATAGGAACTTCATACGCAGCGATTGCAACGTATCGGTCATAATTATATAAACCGTCTCAGCCTGAATCTTCATATCGCACAAGTTATCGCGTACGTGGCCAGGTAGGGTCTTCACTGACATGGAATAGTCTTCATTCACCGAAACGGCTTGCTGAAGACCATCTTCCGGGCGTGTGGATGGCTTTTCCGAAATGGCACCAGGACCTCCACCTACAATATTTAAAATAGCAAAATAATCTGTCTAAGATTACTGTCCCACCCACCATAGCCAGTAGTGACGGTAAAGTAGTGTTTTGCGAAGCGCAGAAAATATGCCTGGGTGAACATTAAGCAAATATCCTGCTGCCATTCCTTGTACTGCTCCACTGTGCAGTGCTCCGCCAGACCCTGCATCAGCTTCTGGCGGCACAACGGAACTTCCTCGGTAATCCACCCGTAGAGAATGATCATTTGCTCGTTCAAAACTCGCTCGGCCGCGTGGAATTCGGACCAAGTGTCGGGGTGCGGATTGCGTAGAAAGTCTTGGTACTGACGGCGAGCGATCGTCAGACGATCCCGCATGTGCTCGTATTTGCCCTATAGCATTCTTATTTAACTTGGAGAGCAATATTTTTGTTGCAAGTCTATTACTAAATATGTGCCCTAAGCTGTGAAAGGGAGCATTATTTAGTATCATGATGAGTAATATTTAGGGATTATATATCTGTAGACTGTACATATACATACATGTATATATATATAATTCAGTAAAGGTAATGATGATAAACTAAAAGATAGAATTCTTCCGCAACGGGGAGTCTCAATATCGTTTGATGAAAGAAATTGCACGATGGATTGTCAAATAAAATATTCCCATATTAAACAATGTTAAGCAGCGCTAACCTGGAGGTGAGTAGTATACATCACGTGATTGAGGTCCTTTCTGTTCTGCTTGAACCCCTCGTCAATGCGTCGTTCAAGAGCCTCCTGGACTTTGAGAAAACCGTTCCCAAACAGGGCTTCAATCTCTATGTCAATCTCCTTTTTGCTTCCCATCCCGAGTTCCGGGTAGATTTTTCGCACACCATGCATTGTGACCATTGTAGCAGCCTTCAGGGGCACAGACAACGCAGACAGACCCAGGGATGTAAGCTCGTTCATTTTCACCTCCGGCCAACGGACTAAACGCAACCAGAAACTCGGGTGTGATGTGGAGGATAAATTCAGCTTGAGTTCTGCCTAAACCGTCATCTGCTTACCTGCCTCATATATTATTGACACGAACCTGCGTGCGTAAAAAGCTATCCGACTTGCGTTAAATTACAAACACCGCGACCCCGGATTGATAGTGATATCTTGTGTGTTTAGCGTGTCAAGGTCCACGGTTCTCCGTTTAGTCACTGCACGAGGAGTCCGATCTATTACTAGCTCAACCGGGTGTTGTTTAAATAATTTTTTTCAATATATTTTGAACGGCTTAAAACGCGACTTATGATTTAAAATATGTTTTTATCTTATTTAAAATCTCAAGCATAAATCGATATATAAAAGCCAATACACATGTGGCAGCAACCTTATTCCACCAGAGTTCAATCCACGGCGTCAGGAAAATCAGGTGGCTCGAAATCGGTCTGGACATCTTTTTTCCATTTACTAGTCTGAAAACAGTCCCAGGCAGGTAGGTATTATAAGCAGTCTTTATATTCTACTGGTAAAACATTTCGAAAGAATTCAAGAGACTGACTGGCGACAATGGATCTTCGTCTTTCTGTGTAGAGCGATACGAGGGACACGCTAAAAGTATTGGCACTCGGTCATTTATATCGCGACTAAATTGTGCGTTCCAATTGTGGTATTGCAGGTATTTTACATCAGCAACTTCGATATTACTTCTGAAAGTTTTGTTGGATTACGGTCAAAGGTCTAGAGGAAAGAATTTGTTCTAGGGAAGAGTAGTTGACCGCAGGGTAAACGTCAATTATGTCCAGCAGCTCACACGCGTTTCAGCCATTCCATGAAGAATGGTCGAACTATTTTCCTTATTGACATAAACAGCCTAATCAAAGAGCTAATTAATACAGTTGAGGTAAAATGATTCCGGCAAGGCTAAGAAAAGGTAAGGTCAACAGGCCGAACTGTGCGGCATCAAATCGTGCGTAGTGATTTACTTTCGCTTGATTGATTGATTGATTAATGACTTGTTTAATTGATTGTTGTTCTCAACAGAGTCGGCATTTGTTCTAGCCACTGTCCACACCATTTGCCTGACGCGCGCTATTTAAGCCGTCTTCTACATTCATTTTTATGTTATTGTTTGTGATGTTTTTAGAACGAACTGGAACGAAGGAACAAAGAACTATACTGTTAGGCGATTTACAAGATAACCCACTTCGAAAATATACAGTGATGTCATTTTGTTTTTAGACAGTTAAAAACGACAATCTTTTCCCAAATCAAAATAAGTATTGCCAATTTGTTGAGCTCGAGAGGGACATCCCGCTGATATGTCTTTGAATGCCTTACCGAATTACCCCTATTATACTTTACGTGATTGCGCATATATATCTGTCATGTGCGGAAACAAGTAAGCGGCGATAGGTTTACTTTCCGCGGGGAAACAAAGGTGGGCGGCTGTGGCCATGTTACCAAACAAACACATTTTGACGCCTCCTATCGTCCTCCTAATAATCGTGTGCATGAAAAATCCGACAGCCTGCCTCTCAGAGTTTTGCGGTAAGAACGCGCGAAGAGCCGGACCGTCAGACAAAGACCTTGTGTGGGTTGGTTTTTTTACTTCCACGGACTTATATGACACTTGCCTGCCCACTCTTGCGCGGTTCGAGCGCGGACACATATTTCTCTCTCTCGCACACTTTCTTCTCGCTTTTCACTTTCTAATCATCTATCTTGTCCAAAGCCTGGCCCAGACACCTCACAGACAGATGAGACAGACGGTGAAGCTCGAAGCCCCTGTTTCGGCCTAATTGAGCGCGAACGTCGACCAACATCAAACCATTAAATCGCGCTACGTTAACGGATTATTCAACATGCGATTTTTAATAGGCAAAGGAGAGATATAAAAGTCAGGCAGCGTCAGATTGTTAGCCATCACATTTTGTTTTTAATAATAATTTCTTGTTTTGCATCTAATACTTCAGACGTAATCACAGAAAGAATGCAGGCCGCTATCCTCGTTCTTGCCGCTGTTTTGGGTGTGGCCTATGGTGGGCCAGCCAACGGGGCTCAGGTGCCCAAGGTGTGGGACGCCCTTGCCAAGCTCCGAGGAAAGGGAGCCCTCACCGCCGAGCAAATCCAGGAACTCTACCCCAACGCGGTGGCCGGAAAGGACTTCCCCAACAATCTGGTGATTCCGGCACGGTCCATCAATTGCGGCAGCGTTAAGCCTGGATTCATTGCTGACGTCAGCGACCCGTCCAAGTGCCAGATCTTTGATCGTTGTGATGTGAACGGAAACCTGACCAGCTACATCTGCCCCGCCATGACTGTAGGTCTTGTCTGTGTCTGTGTCTGTGTCTGTGTCTGTGTCTGTGTCTGTGTCTGTGTCTGTGTCTGTGTCTGTGTCTGTGTCTGTGTCTGCAGCTGCATCTTATTCGTGTGTATGTGTGCCACTGAGTCGATGTTTCGATGTTTCGATGTTACACACAAAAATTGGTCTGTGCGCAGGTGTCCAATTACTATACCTCTTCTTTTGGGTTGATGACGGGAAGATGACACGGGAAAGACAATAGATCATTTTTTACTGCAGAACGAATTCTCTGATCGTCTGTCAGGTTGAGACTTTTTGCATTGCGACTGGCGATAAAATCATGGGCAACTGTAACGAAATTCGATGCGCCTAGGTCTGCGTGAAGGATTAGGATATAGCGGCAGAACGGCGTCAACCCGGTTGGAGGACTGGCTTCGATAAAGTTTTTCAACGGGAAGCCCACGGAAATATGGAGCTTGAGAGTTGTCTCCGCATCTTTATAGACGAAAAAACAAACTCCTTATTCAAGCTAACTAAGTCAAAAGCAGACAAATCGAAGCACAAAATAAATACATAGGAACAGAAGCAGCATGAGATAAACAGAGTCAGACACAGACACAGAGATAGACATATACGTAGACACGGACAAATGCGCACCTTGATAGCGTCCAGATGGAAGACTGGGCACTGGCTCCAAAACTGGGGCCGGTGGCTCCTTTCCTTTTCCAGCATGTAACCCCTTTCCACCCAATGTGCCAGTCTTGTCTAGCATTGCCTTCTGGGCTACCTTCTTCGCTTCCTTGGGATCTTTGATTACAACCTGATTGGCAGGGTCATCGGGATCTTTGGGTTTCAGCATGTTGCTTAATACTTGCTTTTCAATCACCCAATTGAAGCGGTGGGACACATAAGGGAAGACTTGAACTTCGTAGTCCAGCTCCTTTAAGTTATGTGCATAAAGCGGGTAAAGATCAACCTTTGCGGTGCCATAAGGGTTTTCACAGATCCCATCCTTCCGATCTCGATCATGCAGCTGGAATTCCACCGGTGGACCTGCCAGCAAAAAAGCAAACAAAAGCAAGATGTCTCCATGTCTGTCAATGTGTATGTAGATCTGTCTGTCTGTCTGCCCTTCTTCTTTCTGCCCCCCCCCCTCCCTGTGGCCTGCATGCCCGTCTGCCTGGATATCGCATCCACATGTCTATGTGCTTATATGCGTGCCGGCCTGCCTGCCTGTGTGTGTTTGCGTCTATGTCTGCATATTTGCCTGTTTGCCTGTCTTCCCGCTTGCTTGCCTGTCTGCCTTCCAGCTAGCTAGATTGCTTGTGCGTGAGTTTCTAAATATTGTCTTTTTCGTCCGCCCATCTATCTGCTTGCCTGCTGTTCTAACTAACCAACAATGAACTCCTTTAATAGCTCGGGATCCATCTGGTTTAGAAACGTAACAGCCGGTTCATTCCACTGTAGGTTTGACGATTGTGTCTGGCCGCTTGTCTTACAGACATCCAGTCCAAGCCGGTTGAATTGGACATAAACAGGGTGGCACATTTTCTCTATAGCCGTCAAAGAGAGGGGCTTGTCTGGAAGACCCTCAACAGCTTGCACAGCAATCGTAAATGGATTCAAATGGATTTGCTGTCCAAGGCTCATAAATTTGCCGTCTTTGACGGCCAGTCGAAAGATTCCATCCAGGACGCTTGAAACCAACTCTGTATTCTCATCCTCTTCCGGTCCGATTTTGGGGTTCAGCGTTCCGCGGAGTGTCACTGAGTTTTCAGGCAAAAACAGCATCGAGGCAACTGAATGAAATGTGAGGACGGGAGTTTTGGAGCTTTCCGCTTTGCGTTTGGTTAGTTTGGCTGCGAGTTGCTCCTGTTTGGCTTTTTGACTAACGACCTTTTTAGACAGGACCAAGCGGGGTTTTGTAACAGATAAAAGGATAGGATCGGGTACATATACCGGTGTTATAGGTGGTAAAACGACGGTTTCAGGGAGGGCGGGTGCTGGCGGGAATAGGGGTGGTTCTGATGAGTGAGACCATGACGATTTGGTGGCCATGTATTGCTGGAAATGAAACGGATTGCGTAAATTAATGCGTCCGTGTCTTTGTCTGTGTCCGTGTCCGTGTCCGTGTCCGTGTCCATGTTTGTGTCTGTGTCTTTGTCTGTGTCTGTGTTTGTGTCTCTGTCTGTCGGTGTCCTTGTCTCTGTCTTCGTCTGTGCCTATATCTCTAGTTTGCCGATTTCTTTGTCTGTGTACATGTATGTGTGCCCATGCCTGGGTTTGTGTTCGTATCTGAGTGTCTTTGTCCCAAAAAAACATGTCTATGCTTTTCTGGAGCACACTGACTTTAGTGAGCCAACCGGCGGCCCATTCGGTTTTCTTTAGCTCCGAATTGTCACCCAGTTCCGCAACAGCGTTCCAGTCTCTGGTTTGTATAGGAGACAAGTTGAGTTCGTCGAAGTGCGGCAGCGACATTTTTTTCGGAGTTTTAACTTCAGTTTTGGCTCGTGAACTAATCTTGTCTGGACTTTCGAAGAGCTCGATTTCGATAGATTGTGTGGCCAGCCGGCGGAGCACAGACTCTGAGATCAACCAATCAAATTCGACTTCGATGAAGCAGTATGTGTGCTTGTTACGGCGAAAATACCGAAACAATTTCGTGGAACTGTCATCCAAGGCATTCTTGATTGGGATGTCTGAAATAACGAACAAATATTGATGCGTCTAAAGGAATACACATACATGAAGTGCAATCGACAATCAGGCTAGCAGAGTGAGAGATGACCAGTCACATATACAAACGAATAAACAGACAGACAGACAAACAGGTAGACAGACAGACGGACGGACAGACAGACAGACAGACAGGCAAGCAGAGAAACAGAGAAACAGACACAGACAGACAGGCAGAGAAACAGACAGACCCAGCAACGCCTACCTGCTTTGCAACCGTAAAAGACTTTTGCCATATACTGCAAATTTATAATGTCCAAAAAGAACTTGGAGTACTGCTTATCTGAAGGTCGATCAAGGGACTCATCCGACGGCAGGCTAAACTCCAGATGGTAGGCCTGATCAGGCGACAAGGTCATCACAGGGGCCGCGGCGGCTTCGGCATCCGCTTTCTTCTTTTTCGTTCGCGTATCGCTTTTGGCTTCCAGCACCAATAGTTTCTGCCATTCATGTCTGAGTTCATCGGCTTTGCTGATATCCTCATCCGTGGCCGAACTAACAATCCGAAGCAACAGCTGAACCTTAATGGCTGTGCGGTGGTCATCCGGATTGCGGATGATGGAGGATGAGCTTGATTGCAGAGTGGCCAAAGGAGCAGCTCGGGTTGTAGACATTACCTATCTTGTGTAATGAAATGGCCATGCCTAATGCTGCAGACAGTTTGATGCAGATCACTTGGTCATGCTTATAGGCCCTTCAGTGCATGTAACCATGGTAGAAGGCATACCAGCTCTACCAGCTAAGGTACTATAAAGCAACCGAGAGAAGCCCAGGCATAACCGAAACCTAATGTGGCTTAGCATAAACACTTTTGTACTTAAAATTAATAGGAACGATGTAAGAAATATAATCTATAAAACTATATATATATATATTATATATAAACTAAATATAAACTATTATATATAATATAAACTATAATGAAATACATAACGGTTAATTTGGGCCATATATTACTGCATGGATATCGTAAAATTCTCATGCTTCATTTTCATTCAGCAATCTTGTCGCTACTGATCAGGTCACACGAATTTCATTTTTACTTTATGCCCATACGGTTTTTATTTTGTTCGAAGTCTTTTTTGTAGTGAAGGTTTTTCTGTTTAATAAAATTGTTCTTTTAGTAATGAAAATTTTCGGTTTTAGTTGTGCTTGTGTCAAAATTTGTGTTTTTGTATGTACAACCTCCTCGAGTGGGATTAATTAAAAGAAATACACGAAGGAAAATATGTGCTGACACTTGCTCGATCCAGTTATAAAAAAGTTGGAACAGTTTTTTAATTGAGAATTAAAAGTTAATTCAGAATTTGTCAAGCGTAACGTAAGTATGTACCAGATTCAAGGGACTTCACACAAACTATTTACGAATTTGTCAAAATTGATTCTTCGGCCAGATGGGAGGAGCCGCGGCGGCCATCTAATGTTTGCAGTAAATGACTCTCCGCGTACGAAGAAACTGTTGGGGGAAGATTGTATAGGTCTCCTTAAGACTCTCAGAAGCCCGACATTATTTACGACCATTCACACCGCTCAAAGTCGATTTTCTGGGGAACAGTAGTCCTTGCATTTTTTTCAAGTATTTGATTGTCCAATTTTATGCCTCTTAGCTAATTGAAAGCAGCTTGTTTTTGAGACCTTTTTGTATATCTAGTAATTACTCCTTTCGTGACAGCAATAGTACAACCATTCCATTTGAAAATGTGTAACCCATTGTTAAATATTTAGACATTTGTAAGATTTCTTTAAACGTCAAATAATAAAAAATCGCAATTTTTTCTCAAAAGAATGCGAAACAAGATGTCGGCATTTTAGAGCCCACAAATGAGGGTTATTCGAACATGTCATGCAACCGACTGGAACAGCCAAATCGTATGATTATTTTTGTCGGGTAAGCCGATGATCATCCTATATATTACTCTCGCAATAGTTTCTCTTGACTTTCAATTCGCCGTGACTAAAAATGGATTGAAATTACGTTGGGATTGACCTGGTATAGTGCAAGACGAGGTAATAATATAAACAAGTACTGTACAGAATACCCTTCACTGAGCACTTCTGACTTGTGGAGATTTTTTATCGAGGTTGTGAACGATCCACAAAGAGATCTTGGACCGCTTTTCTTTTTAGTAATTGCAGTCATCACCGCCCCAGCCGCCACCATAACCGCCACCACCGTAACCGCCACCATCGTAACCGCCACCACCGTAACCGCCACCACCGTAACCGCCACCACCGTAACCGCCGCCGCCATAGTTTTCCCCACCACCCCAGCTGCTGTAGGACGGCGAATAGGAAGGCGGTGAATAAGAGGGCGGACTGTAAGATGGAGGTGAGTAAGAAGGCGGACTGTATGATGGGGGCGAATATGACGGAGGTGAATACGAAGGGGGTGAATAGGAAGGTGGTGAATAGGAAGGTGGGCTGTATGACGGCGGGGAGTACGACGGAGGGGAGTACGACGGAGGGGAGTAGGACGGGGGGGAGTATGAAGGGGGTGAGTAGGACTTCTCGTAGCCGCCGTAAGAGGGTGGGGAGTAGGACGGCGGAGAGTAGGATTTCTGGTAGGATGGTGGGGAGTAAGAGGGAGGAGAGTATGAAGGGGGAGCGTATGACGGAGGAGAGTAGGAAGGAGGTGAATACGAAGGCGGAGAGTAGGATGGGGGAGAGTAAGAAGGTGGGGAGTATGACGGGGGAGCGTAGTAAGGAGGAGGTGAGTAGGATGGTGGAGAACCCCATCCGCCGTAGCTTTCGCCGTAGCTGCGTTTGTAGTCACGTTTCTGATTCAACACAGATAATATGTAATTGAATTCATATGTTTGTTTATCTGACTGCTTTTCTGTTTATTTGTCTGTCTGTTTGTTTGTCTGCCTTTCTTTGTTTCTCTCAGTCTGTGTCTGTCTGCTTTCATGTCTGGCTGCCTCATGAGCGACTTGTTCTTACCGCTGGGTAGTGCTGATATGACCTCGCGTAACCACCTGACGGGGCTGCTCGCTTATAAGTATGGGCGTATTCTGTAAAGCAAAGAAGAAAAATAATTTCACCGCACAGATATATACAATATAAATAACTTCGCGGATACAACCAAGGCATTTCAGAATTTATTTGAAGGAACGAAAAGGTAGTAAAGAGAATCGACCACTGACCGCGGTACTGAGTCGGTTCTTGTCTGTAGTCTACAGCGTCACGTTTTCTGCAATGGGTTGCAAGCAGAGCATTTTTGTTAGAAAAATCTGCGATCTCTCATCGATAATTTATCTGCTATATATCTGTTTGAACGCTGCCTCTCTCTCAATACGTACTGTGGTCTTTCACGGTCCATTCTCTGGTAAGAGTGCTTACTCGGACTAGCTTCGTAGGATCCCGTAGCAGCGGTCAGGCCATAAACGTCCGCTCTCTCGGGAAACTTGTCCCCGTTCACCGTGTAGTACTTGGACGCATCGGGCGTGGTCTCGTCGTCAGTTTTGTCCGTTGTATCTGGCTCCTGCTTCGTGAATGCAATGTCAAGGTTAGTCTCTTCCGCTTCTGCATCACGACGTTTCCTACTCAGTGGTTTGACTGCAGGCGCGTTCCGACGGTGCACGTGGTTGTGATGGGCAGTGTCGTAGGAGCGGACTGCACGAAGAGACAGGCCTCGAAATGGAAAGAGAGGGGTCTTGGGAGCCACGAACTCCGGTAGGACAAAGTGAATGGAGATCACAGAATAAATTATCACCTGAGCATAACAAAGGATCAAGAATGTATGGGCTTTTATATTTGACTCGGAGCGAAACGCTGTGTTTCAGACATTCAATATCAATCTCTCACACTTGCAGACGCGACAACTCAAAGAAAGTGAGGACGACAGACAGAGAAACAGACAGACAAATAGACAGTCAAACATACAGACTGAAAGACAGACCGGCAGAGGCAGAAAAACAAACAAGATGATAAACAGACATACAAACAGGCAGACCAGCAGAGGCGGACAAAGAGACAGACAGACAGATAGACAGACAGAATAACAGACAGACAGACAAATAGGCAGATTGAAAGGCAAGCAGATAGACAGGCAGCGAAATAGACATATTGTAATACAGGCAGAGAGTCCAACCAACTCGAGAGTAAGTGCCCTGACATACTAAATTGAAAAAATTCGATGCGCACAGAATTTTATAGGTACACACGACCCATATAGGGGATCTTACCGCAAGGCAAGCCGCTCGAGCCGACAGCACCGGATTCATGTTGGCGACCAGCAGGAAAAGCAACAGAAATATAACGATTTTATTTCAATCAGAAGTAGTTTTGTGAAACAAAAAAGCCAGACAAGCAGTAGTAGATCATGACATAATGCTCTGCTTCTATAGAAAGAAGTGTAGCCGAAGTGTTCACATGTATTTGTTTTTCAGACCCAACACAACCCTATACCGGATTGTTTTCAATGGCCGAATACAAGTTTCAATTAATTGAAGACGAATTAAGCGTAATTACAGGATGCAGTCGACTGTGGCGTTACGTCCGTCAGGGGCTGTCTGTAGGTCAACATTTTGACACGCAACCCTCAACAAACGTTTACACTCAAACCGAGAGATAAGAGATCGTGCGGATTGCCGAATTTGCAGGCTGGCATTGGGAAAAAAACCTGAAAATTAGTCTTTTGCCCTGATACTCCGCGACTCTCGTAAATGAAAAAAAAAACCAATCCAGTTCTCCAGCCTTTGGAATTCCATCGCAGCATTCTGCGGCAATGAGCCGATACTTTACGATGGTACGAGCACAGCGGTCGATCTTACACAACTGACAGGCCCGAACGTCGTTCCGGAACTAACTCCGATAATAGATAGCGCGATGTTCAGACAAGCAAACGAACAGGTAGACAAGACAAAGCAATAAAGAGACAGACAGACATGTTCAGCTTCAGACATTAGAAACATCGATATACAGACAGACGGACATATCGGCAGATGGACTGAACGACAGCCAGATAAGTAGATATGCAAACAAACAGACAGGCGGTCATACCTACAGACAGACAGACAAACAAACAGACAGACAGACAGATGGAAAGAACAGAACGACTGGAAGACAGGCAAAAGCCACAGGCAGGTACTGTACATGTACAAGTTATACGATATCGCATGAGCAGTTAAGTTTACAGTTTCATTATTTTAATTTTTCAATGTTACAATGAACAGATCGAGATCCGCTACACACAACCACCGGTAGTCGGAAAAAATCACAAAAAATCTACTCCCGCGAGGAAATGGACCCACTAGGCGTGGCATCTCGGCGCTTTGGAAGCTTCTGTTTGGAATGGAAGGCGACAAACCATTTCTTCATGGGATATTTCTCGTACAGCGTCGACATGACGCACTCCAAAATCACATAAAAAAGCCGGCGATTCAATCTGTAAAAAACAATACAGAGTTAGACAGACCAATAAGAAAAAGCGAGACAATTAGATAAACCACTGTCCTCTTCGATAGACGGAGAAACAAACGAACCGACAGAGAAAACAACCAGACAAACAATTAGATAGCTGACTTGCCTGACGACAGAGACAGAAAAGGAAAGCAGACAGAAAGACAGACAGACAGACAGACAGATAGATAAACAGGCAGACAGACATACCGACAAACACACAACCTGACAAAGAGGCAGACAGATAGATCAATAGACAGATAGACAGCTACACCAAGACGCTGAAAAGAAAGGCAGAGAGGCACATCACTTACGCGGAATGCTGAAGCATATCAAACGAACGCAACGCGCCCCTCTTTACTGTTTGGCTGCCCATAGTTGCCTGCAGCTGCTCCGTGGTCAGTGTCAGCAACACCGACTTGGCACACACCCGTGCCGCGTATTTAGCCCGTTCATCTCGCGGTGCCACTGGATCAGGGGCCATCCCACCGGGCCAGAGGGCGTGCTTCAAGGCACCCAGAGCCTTCGCGATCTCTTTGGTTGATGTTAAGTCGTCAACATAGTCGACAATCATCTTGTTGATTTTGTCACCGTAAACGGCTTTCAATGTGCCCTTTAGAATGGTGATGACCTGGCTGCGCAGCCAGAACTGGGTCGTATTCTTCAGATCGAAAATCTCATCCATCAACACCATCCTGTAGGAGGTAAAAAAATAATCCGTCAGGGACACGGTCAGTCAAGCAGACCGATAGACAAACAAACACCCAGCCAGGTAGACAGATAATTAGATAGGTAGTCAAAGAGACAGACAGGCAAACAGACAGACATACAAGCGACATACAAACAAACAGATAGTTAGGCACATAGATATACAGACAGCCAGATCGGTAGACAGAGAGGGAGACAGACATACAGGCAGACAAAACAAGCAAGCAAGTAGGCAGGCAGACACACACACACAGCCAGTTAGACAGACAGGCAAACAGACAGGACAGACAGATACGGAGCAGACAGGCAGTCGCGCTCACATAATTCGCAGGGGGATGTTTTCATTGAGATCAGAGTCGTCGCGCATGGAGGATGGCGACCCGCTGCCCGACTCAATACTGAGGAGGTTCATGAAGCCGTCCCGAAGGGTGTCGGACAGTTTGGCCACATTTTGAGGGACTGAGCGCACCGCGTTAGTCATGGAGCGAACGGATGAGAGGACGGGATGGACCACGCTGTCCAGCTTGCGTTCCACTTCGTTGCGGGACATTTCGTACTTTTTCAGAGCGAGAAAGTTGAACATCATCTCGGCAAGACCGTCGTTGTTCTTGAGAACGTCCTCGAAGAGGAGCGTCTGCAGGTAGAGGTGGA
>LRSR01003288.1:0-19091 GCA_001579985.1 Hypsibius dujardini
CAGACACAGACACAGACACAGACACAGACACAGACACAGACACAGACACAGACACAGACACAGACACAGATACAAACACCGAAGCAGCCAGACGAATGCGTGGGCACATGTGCTGATGCTGAATGTCAACGTACAGTGCATGTGCTATTGCATTGACTGTCAATCATTGAATGCACTCTGAAGTTCATCATATTGAAAGCAGAATCATCAAGAAACTACGCAGGTTGTTAGGTGCCCGTGATCATTATTTAGATTAAGTTGATGACAGTTCATTGCCAACACAAAGACTCGATAATTCGGAGAACGCACCTAACAAGGATGCCAGGACTGGTCCGTCTACCGGATCGGCAATGAGGGAATCTTGCGAGTAATATTTATCCGCCGTTCTCACGAGGTAGTCCACAATCTTATCCAACACCCTTTCCGTCAACGCAATTCGTATCCAGAGGAACTTATGCGTCATCACCGGTCCAGGAATTTTCTTTGGAACGGGGACCGATTTGCTGCCCTTTTTCGTCTCGAAAATTCCCTTCCTAAAATGCAGATACAATCCACAATTAGCAAGAGAATGGTGCATGCACTTATCTGTACGAAAGGATGTTTACTTTAATGAAATCACCAAAATTTATTTAAAGTTATACCAAAATTTTATATTGAGTCATGTGAAGCTGAATTTTGTACATCAACTCGTATAACTCACGTTTTAAGGTTCCCTCATATAAATTTCAATATTACCTAAACACAGTTAATTAATCTAAATATAATTGCTTAAGCTTATGTAACAATTTTAAATTGATAGGTTAAGTTGAATTCATTACCAACAATTAATCCCTCAAATTACTTAAATAAAGATATTACATTAAATTTTTTAGTGACAAAATAAATTTACTACACGCAGTATGTAGCAGTAATTAATTACATTATTTTGTTGCTTAAAATGCAGCTTACTTGCTGCCAAAGCTGGTCATCGTGACGACCGGCTCAAAGTCACAGACAATTCGTTTGACCATCTCCGCCTCCTCGCAGTACTTGGAGATCTTCTGCAGCAGCGCCGCCGTGTTGGACGCCGTCTTAAACAGTCCCAGGGTCCGGCGTTTCAGCCCGTACGACAGGCAAGCCTCCACTGAAGCTGGATTAAAAATTATAGTCAGGCGAGAGAAGAAAAGACGAGGAGAGGAGAGGAAGCAAGAGATAGGCCATTGCGTGGGTGCTCAACCGGGAAAAAATGCCGGCTTTTTATCCCACACTCTCTCACTCTCGCTCTCACACTACCGGGGATTCAATTTTCAAGGAATCCACGTTTTCGTGCGCTCTCCTTTACCGTACCGGAGAGGGCGGTTATTGATGAGCTGTCCTCGCTAATGTACTTTCGCGTCACAGACTCCTCCATAATTTGCTTCACCTGGAGAGTAAATTGCGAGTTTGTTTCAATTAACGTTGGTATTCCACGCGCTCGACCTGTTGGTCGGCCGTTCGTATTATCGTGTCTGTGCGTGGGGTGGAAGATCGTGCAATCGACCGAGGGACCGATAGGACAGATAGACAGACAGACAGACAGACAGACAGACAGACAGACAGACACACAGACACACAGACAGACACACAGACACACAGACAGACAGACAAACGGACAGACAGACAAACGAAAAGACAGACAGAGAGGCAGAGGGACAGACAGACAGGCAGACAGACAGAATGACAGACAGACAGCTAACCGATTTCAGTAGTTAACATATTATTGCATCGGGTAATTTACTTTATGAAATTCGATCTGAGTACCCCCGGAGGGGTTTGATTGCTTATAAAGTCCCTGTCGCGGGATTCGTGTTTTACTGTGCAAGAGAGTGGGTTATAACGGTCGGTCGCATTGTGCGATCGATAAACATATGGAAAGACGACCCTTTCGGGAGACTGTTTAGACGCAATTGAAAGTGAGGCAGCGGGCAAACAGCCTAACGAATTTATTTGGAGAACTTAACGTTAATAAATATAGTAAAAATGATTCGTTTTTGGGTCGCAGGCATGGTACCAGTATATTCGATCATATTAACAGGGAAGGCATTTAGCAGTTAACGCCACCGATGAATGAATGATTGAATCAGGAGCACCAAAAATCGGAAATTTGTTTCCACGCCTTTAATTGAATATATGATTAAAGGGCGGGAAATTGGACTTGCCAAATATCGAAACGTCTCTAGGGGGGAGGAGGGTCGCGCAAACTTCCTCAAAGAGATCATTTTTACATCGCTTAACCCTTTTCTGTTTTTTTTTTACATTTAACGGTCATTTTTCATCTATAAATTTGTTGGAGAGATCGGCATGGAATGAAATGGGCATGAAAGCTCTAGACGGTATTATGATCCAGAGCGGAGTGAAAGTTTCCGCCAAGGGACCAACGACACGGCTGGGCATGTTGTGTGTCGCGCTCAAGAAAAAGGCAAACATATGTTTCCCCCCATGCACACACGTGGTCCTGTGTGTGCGTGTGAGGGATGAAAGGCATCGAGACATCACGTCCCATATCGGATGACACCGTGCGGTGTATTGGGGAGAAGCATTAATGCCTTACTCACGTATTCTGGCAAGCTCTTCCAAAGAGCTCCTCTTCCAAAGAGCTCACACAGCTGGATTCAAAAATGGAGTAGAAAAAAACGTTTACTTACGTCTTTTTTTATGAGTTTCATCAACCGTTCCTTAATGCGTCCATCTGTAAAAAAACAATTACTACACATTGAATGTAGATGTAGGGAGAAACTTTAAAGGGTATGCTTGTATGAAGGCTTACTCTCGGTGTTGGCGTCTAGACCGTCGGAGTCCGTCATTGTACCGTCCAAGGAGCGAATTCGCCGGTCTGCTATGGAAGGTCGAAGAAGTGGGACGAAGCACACACGGTGACGCCGGGAGGTGAGAGAGATGCAAACAGGTGGAGGAGGATCGACGAGATTCCCGTCTCTGTATTGATCAGACCGCGTCGAACTGTTATTTGCCCATCGACACTACTTTCTCGTGCTGCGCGCGTGTTACCTTTAATCCACACGATTGCGGGGCACCAGAGAGCGTGGGTTGATGCGAGCGACCGGATAAAAAAAATTCCAACCAACCGAAAGACAAATCCGTGCGGCAAATAAATTAGGGATTCGTCCCGCACAGGGAATGAAAGCGGCAGCTGTTTTGCATCACAATATGTGCGGCGTTACGGAATCCTATCACGCCGGAATTGTTATTGTCAAGTGTGCACAAACCTTGATCGGGGGGAAGAGCTCACACAGGCATGGTGTGGTATGATGTGTGGGGACCTCGCGCTCTCGCTCTGTTGCATCCTCTCCCTCCCTCCACCCTATTTTTTTGCTCTCTCATCCTCCGTCTGCCTGACTGGATTCACAGTGCAAGGGCATTATAGACAATCACCCACAGACAGACAGACAGACAGACACAGACACAGACACATAGGAACGCGGGATTTGCTTAGAGGGGGGATGAGGCACGCGGGTTTTCGGTGCACTTTATGTAATCATGGATCGATGGGGCACTACTACCCGACCCACCCACGCTCCGGCTCGCCGCGCTCGGCGCGGTACCCTAGACCTAGTGGTAAGCCGGTTGGCGTGTTGGTTGCGTTGCGCCTGGGTTCGACGCCGATATTGATGCACTCATCAACAGGCTCCGTCGGTAAAGCAAATCGATTTTTGCCGGCTAGGCATGAGAGCTGATGTTGATGTTGCATGTACAAACATACGTACCATCTAGCACGAACTCAAGGGGTAAACGGCGCTAGAGATGTTTAAATGGGACGCCTTCCGGATGATAAGAACTTGCAAGTGTTAGGGACTAGGACCGATTGATGAAGGACGGACGGGCAACAAACGGACGGACAAAAAACGGACAGACGGACGGACGAATTGACAGATAGACGGACGGACGGACAGACGGACGGACAGACGGACGGACGGACAGACGGACGGACGATAGACGGACAGGCGAACGGACAGACGGACGGACCAACAATGAACGATTACCATCTTACCCTCAAACATTCTCTGCGTGGAGCCCGATTTTGATTGCCCCCAAGTCCCGACCGATTGAAACAATACCACCTGCCTGAATGTGTAGGCCCCTAAACAAAATTTCCGATCGGGGGGGGGGGGGGGGGGCAACGACTCAGCAGTCAATCCGCCGCTAATGGTGTTCACACTAAATTCATATATTATTTCCATGGAACCAATTGTCTAAAAGCTGAGACTTAGTTTAGTTCTAGTTCAAATTAATTAACTAATTTTATTTTATTAGCTCCAACCGCTCCTGTTTGACGTTTCTCGGTTCAGAAACTGATTTGCCGACGAGCAATCCCATCTGCCAGGTTTAGTAAAGGAGGTACCGCTCTCATAGAGTAATGCCAAAATTTAAATGACTTTTTTGCGAGCAAGGTTGGACTATTGGCAAAAATCTAAAGATGTTGCACGACTGACGCCAGATTGCCTCATGGTTGTTTATTTGTTGCGCCTATGAGGAAGATTCGTCAGCCATTTCGTCCGGCCCAAATGTTGGACGAAAAGTCATGCGCTTCGTTTATATGTCCTTCACTGTCTTTAACATCCAAATAGCGTTGCCGTTGGTCTTGTCATTTTTGCAGAGTGCGGAGCTACTGTTGCTTTCGCTGGAGGAAATTCAATTGCTACTGGGAAGGCTCGGAAGGCTCGAATTCCATTACGAGTTAGGCATTTTGTTGTGAAGCAACAATTCTCCACTTGCTGTCGAGTCTTTTCCCGGCTTCTTAACATTACGAGGCACTTTCGACAAGTTTAGTACCGGTATGTGTGGAGATTAGTTTTTTGTCTGTGACCTGAAATTAACACAGACAACTCGGCCCTTCATCCGTCTCAACCAGCATTTATTCAAGAAGACAATACGTCACGACAAATGGGTGATGTCTTAAAACCGACCATAAATAAATGCGAAATCGTAACGAGGAGATAACAGCAAAAGATAATGGCGGTACGAGGATAGCGAAAAAAGAGCCGGACAAAATAGTGAGAGGCAGCCAATAAATGGACAAGGTCGTAGAGGAGGAGGAACATCGAGAGGACAGAAGGGAAAGTGATAGTAAAAAACAAAAACAGGAGAATGCAGGGAAATATCACACTTAAATTCTTTGTTGTGGGAAAGATCTGACAGACTGCGCACGTCTCGAGAGAGAAAGAGGAGAGAGAGGGAGAGGACAAAAAAAGGTGCGTAATCAAAAGTCCAGACAATAAACTGCCAGAGAAATTAAAAAAACCGCGTTTCAGACGTCCGTCTCCAAGTGTTGCAGACTCCCGAGAGAGCTGGTTCGTGTGGCGCCGACTTGATAGGTCCCACTGTCCCTCAGAGAGTCGTCGCCGTGCCTCAGAAAAGTCCCACTGTTGCTGAAACCACCGTCCTCGAAGAATAGCTCACCGCCCTTGGGCCCCGTCAACAGCGCAGTCGGGCCGGGGGAATACACGTTCGGCCGCATAAAAGAAGAGGATTTCCTGCTCAAAACAAACCAGAATTAGTTTGCGCAAAACTTTCATCAGCAGCTGCAAAATTTATAAGTCATACAGACACGAAGTCAGTCTGTAAGTTTTCATCGACAGTCAGTAAGGTTTTCGTTGAAACAGACGAGGAAACAGACCGCCATGCAATAAGAATCATGCAGATGAATTTGAGAAATGTTAAAATGGATTTTTTCAATCGAACAGAATTTAAGTTGATGGACACGACCGTGGATGAAGTGGCTTACAAGTAAGTAATACAAGAGAGAACGGTGAGAAAGGAGATGCGCGGGGTTATTAAGGCGACGGTTTGTCTTCCGGCTCCAGCTCCGCCGCGGCCTCACGGTAGGTGGTCTTCAGGGTGGTCTCGGTGACCGTCGTTGTGAGGGGCTGCTTCTCGTAGTGGAGATCGCTGAAAACAACGGCCATGACCGGCATAGGATTAGACAGATGAAAGAGTCCCATGAACCAAGAAAATATCGAATCATGAAAATATATAAACACCAGTACAGTACAAGAACGGACGAATCACGGTTACCATCACCCAATTGTACATACACTACATATATATATGCATATATATGTTATATATTCATATTCAAATTAAGGATGGTTTTGGAGACTTACGTTTCATCGATCGTTCGCTTTTCCGCATCTTCTTCCTTAAGATTCTTGGACTGTCCGCAGATGCGTAGACAAATGAAGGCAATAACACCCCGTTTCCAGCCACAGTAACAACATACATCTAAAAGCAATGAAAGGTTATGTTTGGTAAAAACAATTGCTTGTACCACCGGATATAAATCGGCATTACCTCTCAACCTGCACGCTGTATCTGTATTTCACTTTGGTATGTCTGATATTGTGTATTTTCTGTCGGTATGCCTGCCTGTTTGTCTGCGAATGACCATGTCTGTAAGATGTCTCTTTAAACGTTTGTCTGTCTGTCTGTCGTCTGTCGTCTGTCTGTCTGTCTGTCTGTCTGTCTGTCTGTCTGTCTGTCTGTTTGTTTCTCTCTCTGGTGGTAGCTGTAATGCTTACCAAGTAAAAGTAACAGGAGCAACAATGAGCCGATTGCAATGCCGATGATGACAGGCGTAGACATCAGCAATCCGTAGTCGGACGGATCGACCATCCGGTGAACACTTTGAGCTGAAAGAACATAACAGTTACAAACGGCTAAATAAACGCTGAAAATTGAGCAACGCAAGCCGGCCAAGCATGGGCAAGCGGCAAAACAACAACATACCTCGGAAGCCTGGACTGGGAGCTGCAAAGCGGTAAAAGCAAGCGGACAAAAAGCAGGTGAGCAGACATACATTAAAGTGGAAAAGCAGCAGCATGGCAGCATACTCGGGGAAAGAACACACATACATACCATGGGCGGTCGTGAATGTGTTGTTCATGGCCGGTCCGATTCCACGCTCATTACGAGCGGTGAGCTCGTAGTAGTACCGGGTGCTGGGAGAAAGGCCAGACAAAATTGTATGCGAAGCTGGCGCGGGGACTGTCACCACTCGGAACTTATCCTTCTCTCCATCCTAAAAATAAACGTTCCTTCAGGATGCAGACACAAACGAATATCCCCATTCCCTAACAAAGAAACAGGCAAGCAGACAGGCAGAGATCCGCACAGACAGACAGCCAAACATATAGACAGGCAGGCAGGTAGACAGACAGGCAGGTAGACAGACAGGCAGACAGACAGACAGCCAAACATATAGACATGCAGGCTGGTAGACAGGCAGGCAGACAGACAGACAAACAAACAGACAAATAAAGTTTGGCAAAATGATTTTTTCGCAATCCAATACCTTCCAGTATTTGACTTGGTAATCGAGAATTCTCGCTCCGTTGTCTTCCGCCTCAGTCCATTGCAGACGGTACCGGTTTGCATCAATGCTCTCATTGGTCGGCGGAATGTATCCCGGCGGTCTCGGAGGCCCAACATCCGGCATCGTCCTCTCAAAATCACGACTGTTAATACTCAATCCGACCGCGTTCTTAGCGTAGAACCGGAAAAAGTAGCTGTGTCTGGGTTTGAGGTTCTCCAGTGTATAGGGCGTTCCAATCGGCCACAAGCGCTTGATGGCGGTGTCCATCGAATCGCCGGCCTCGTGGTAGTACACCTCGTAGGAGTCCAGGTCGAGATTGTTAGGCTCGTTAGGACCGTCGATGTTAAAGCGGATCGAGTTGGCGGTTATCTCGGCAAACTCCACCAATGTAATCGGTCCCGGGGCGGTGGCCTCGTAGAGGGTGATGATGTGTCGAGCCTCGCCCATTTCGTTTGCGGCGATGCACTCGAAGACGCCGAAATCGTCAATGGTTTTAGGAGAAATCTGCGAAAAGCCAACGTTAATAGTCGCATCATGTCCTGTATTCGCATCACAAGTAGACGGAGAGAGGAAACAAAGATCGTAAAGGGAACAGATAATCTACAGACAATTGAACACACGGCAAAACAGAGGGGCAGGCAGGCATGCAGAAACGTGACAGACAGGCAGACAGACAGACAAACCAATAGGCAGAAATATGGATGGAGACGGAGGAGATAGACCGATGGACGGGCGTACTGATAGAATTCAGAAATCTAAACGGATACGTAAAGATTCATAGACAGACATAAATACGCAGAGACAGACAAATGAATGGTTGGTCCGATAGTAATGCAGACAGACAAGCAGACATACATACAAAGACATACATAGATCGACAGACATACAAACATACAGACAGACAAACATACAGACAGACAGACAGACAGACAAACAGACAGGCAGACAGGCAGGTAGGCAGGCAGACAGGCAGGCAGACAGGCAGGCAGGCAGGCAGGCAGGCAGGCAGGCAGGCAGGCAGGCAGGCAGGTAGACATACAGACAGCTAAATGACAAGCGGTCGTGAAGAAATGTAGGCAGATGGACAAAAGCATCAACCACATACCAGAAGACTACTGGAAGGTCCGCGCTGTTCGATCACAATATTCGGTGAATTTTCAGTGATCAGCAGAAACGGTGCACCATGCATCTCATTCCTTTGCTTCTTCTCCCATCGAATCGTCGCGTTGGGGATACTTTCCGCGATACACGTCAAGTTCACTGCGATCTTGTTGTCCAACCACGTCTTGGCCACATGCATCGGAGTGTTCTGGAAGCTCGGCTTGAACTTCACCGTCACATGGGAGGACTTCTCCGCCGTTCCTGCCTCATTGCTGGCCACACACACATACAGTCCGTCGTCCTCGCGAGTCAGCTGGTTGATGGTCAGGGTGAGCTCCCGTTCCTTCTCGCGAACGGTGATGCGCGGATCCGCTCCGGCCACGAAGGACTGCAGCTGACCCTCCTTGGTGTACTGCAGGGTGGGGGCGGGATCTCCGCGAGCGGTACACTGGAGGGTCGCCGATCCCCCTTCGCTTTCAGTGGTGTTGCTGACGATGTCGAAGCGCGGGATTTCCGCGACGAAGAGAGAGGCGATTTTCTCGATAATTCCGGCGGGGTTCTTTGCCATGCACTTGTAGTCGCCCTGGTGGCGTTTCTGGAGGTCGTTGATGGTCATGGTCCCGGTGACGGGGTCCACGGTGTGGTGGCTGGTTCGCTGCTCGTCTTCAATCTTGGTGACGTCCTTGCCGTTATCTTCGGAGTTGGACTGTGTGAAAGACAGACATGAATTTCAAAGACGAAAGCTCAAAGAAGGGCATTCCGAACATACCTGGAGGAAGACCCAGGTAATCTCGGGAACAGGCCGCCCGGTCACACCGCATTTCATGGCGACAGTTTTCTGCTCAATTCCGCGAACATTCTGCGGTTCTTCGTCGACAGTGAACTCCGGCTTGTCTGGAAAGAACCGAGACCGTCACAGAAAGGCACGGCAAAAACCAAGATGAAGTTTGTCTTCTGATTTGTCGGAATCTGTGTTCTGATATGTGTCCTTCTCGGTCCGTCTGCCTGCCTGCCTGCCTATCTGTCGGTCTGTCTGTCTGACTGATTGTTTGTCTTTCTAGCAGTTTGTCTTTCTGTCTGTTTATCAGCCTGTCTATCTGTTTATTAGCCTGCCTGCCTGTCTGTTTGTCTGTCTGTGTGTTTGTCAATTAGCCTGTCTGCCTGCTTACCCCCCGCCTGTTGCTACATATATGAGCCTGTGTGCCTGCGTCCATGTCTATTTGCCTGCATATGTGATGTCTTCTATGTTGTTGTGACTTATGTCTCCCTCTGGGTATGGTTTGTCTGCGGAAACCTTTGCTTCACACTTACTGTGAACTTCGACCTTGATCTTCTGTGACTTCAGACCGCCGTTGGCCGCGACGACTGCCCGACAGGTGTACTCTCCGTCATCCTCTACGTTGATGCCGGTAATGTACAGGCCGTCCGTGTCAACTTTATAGCGGCCACCTGCAAACAACACATCATACGGTATTAGCCTAATCGCAGCAATTACGGGATGAGCTACCGCTGCGCATCAGCCAACGCCAAGGTTCCTCGCGTTGGTGGCTGTGACGCGCGGCTTACCAGAAGTATCGAGTTCCGTGCCGTCACGCAACCAGTCGACTTGTGGAGCCGGATTTCCACTGACTTCACAGGTGATCTTGCCCAATTCGCCGGACACAGGATTCTGAACAGCCGGAGCGTCAACGAATTCGATGTCCTGATAGACATCAATTGTGATGGTGGAGCGAAGCTGCTCATGGCCGGGGAAGTTGGCGTAGCAGACGTAGTCACCGGCGTCTTCCTTCTGCAGCTTCATGATGAATAGCTGGGTGGAGGCCGTGTCTGAAGTTTGGGAGTATATCCTAAAATAGTGAAAACTGTAGTAAAAAGAATAGCCCATCACTCAGGCACGCAAGCAAGAAAAATAAAAGGTATAATATACAGGCAAGAGAAAGGCAGTCACAGAGAGATGGACAGGCAGAAATACAGACACACAGAAAGACAGATAGACAGAAAGACAAATAGATAGACAATCAGACAGACACAGATACAGTCAAACAGACACAAAGACAATTAAACCGACAGACTGACAGACAGACAGACAGACAGACAAACAGTCAGACAGGCAGATAGCTTGCGAAATACATTTTCAGGCAAACAATCTCAACTTGAGATAAACAGACGGACAATAAGACTGGCAAGACACCTTGGACATATCGTGACTTTGATATCAGATTTTGGAAATTTCTTACCGATCTCCCTCCCGTGTTGATCCAGAAATAAGATCGCCCCTCGGATCCTGCCATCGGATATCGGTGACGGCAGTCTTGGCCAGTTCTGGCACCAACGCACACCTCAAATAGACATTCTCACCGCTGGCTTTGTTGAGTGGTCCTTGCGGGGAGATGGCCAACTTGACCCCATCATCTGTCGCTTGAGCAACTGCAAAGAATAAAAAAAACACGTTAGTCACTACCCCAACACCCGAAACCAATTCCCTCGATCAAAAACAAATCCACGCAGAATCCCACACAAGATCAGTCAAGCATGTGCACACCTAGAGCAATCGTCCACATGGAAGAAATCAAATTCGGTAGCATTCTCGACATATTCATACAGTTCCCATGCAAAATCCTTTCGTATCCCACAACCCTCTACATACACAACATTCATAAAAGAGATCCGGTCCTAACACAAATGAGAAATATGCCCACTGAATATTATCCTCTGAAGGTGTCTACATTCCCTGCCGTGTCTGTAACCGACTAAATAGTCCTAAAAGCAGCTCATTCAAATCCCCGCCAGTCCAAAATGGAGCATATGGCTACCGTGTGTGGGTTAAGGTACAGCCACCATCCGACCGACCGACCGACCGTCTGCCTGACCACCTAAGGCTCTTAACCATTAAAAGCCTCGTGTCTATCTATAGCAAAAGGCGTTGCAGGTAAACGGCATAAATCACATCAGAAATGTAAAGCGCCCTCCTCGGACTAAGCTCCACCTTGTGGCATGAGTTGACTATAATACAGGGAGGATCACTAGGAAAACGACCCCCTCCTCGTTCCAACTGTTACACTGGACAACCGCACCATCTCATTCCTTATTTTCCATACTTCGTCTCTCTTTACGGAAGCACTCGAGCGTGATTAGCGAACAGACACGAGCAGCGAATTAACCTATAGAACTTGGTCCCCCTGTATCAGGGAAGAAGAAGATACAGATGTCCCCCCCCCCTGTACTGCCAACACAATGAAATATGAGGCGGCTTGACACATTTCCATTTTTCTCATTTTGTGTGCCGTTGTTTGCCTTGGGTGTGGTGTATGGTGTGTTCTGCCTGTGTGGGGAGGTGGGGTGCTGGTAATGGTACCCGCCCTGCGCATTTGCAACATTTGTTCAGCAGATCTCTTTAATCAACTCTCGTATGGTGAGGGGAGGAATAATGGGGCGAAGTGACTTCGGAATGAGAATGGACAATGGGATGAGCTTGTCAACGCCCGGTCTGTTCGTTTTCCGTAGTTTACGTTCGGTAGTTAACTGCAAGTCCCTTGTAATGATGGTCGTTTTGGGATGGCTTGCACAACGCCCTCTGTGGTGAACTTGCGAAATGGCCGGCAGATAGACGGTGAGGCAAACAGATAAAGAGATAGATGGATGGACAGACGGGCGAACGGATAGACAGATGAACAACCAGCCAGACAAACAGACAGACAGACAGACAGACAGACAGACAGACAGAGAGACAGACAGACAGACAGACAAACAGACAGACTAGACAGACAGACAGACAGACAGACAGATATACAGGGAGACCGACAGACAGATAACCAGACAAACAGACAGATAACTAGACAGACAGACAGACAGACAGACAGACAGATAACCAGACAAACAGACAGACAAACCGATAGACAGGGAGACAGACCGACATACAGACAGACAGACAGAATGACAGACATACAGACATACAGACAGACAGACAGACAGACAGACAGACAGATAGACAGACAGACAGACAGACAGACAGATATACAGGGAGACCGACAGACAGATAACCAGACAAACAGACAGACAAACCGATAGACAGGGAGACAGACAGACAGGTAGACAGACAAACAGACCGATAACCAGACAGACAGACAGAGGGAACTTGGCTAACATGATCATTTTGTTGAACATTTCGCCTCCAGACATGTCTGTTATGTGTTCGAAGAATTCGAGCACATTTTTGACATTTCGGGTTTGCTGCCTTCCTGTTCCTGCTCTCCGACTAGGACAAAAGATCTAGACAGACACAACCCCAGGTATCTAGGCATGCGCGCCCATACCCACGGGTGCCATTACCTCACACCATTCCAAATTGCCAATTCGGCCTGAGTCTACGAAATGGAGTATAAGGACCCCTCGTTCCCAGAACCCAGACGCAGCGCCGAAAGCGAACAATCGAACTGAAATACATATACATCAAGAAGCCAAAAACATTAGAACTCATAAATTTTTAATTCCATTACAAAGTCTGCGCTCCCACGCGTGCTCACCCCGCAGCTATCCCATGTTCACTATCCTATCCGGTTGGTTGCTTTCTGAGTGGTTTTAATTTAGAAGAATATACACACACTCCTAGTACACTCCATCTCTTTTGCATTCATGCATACATGCAACGGTCGTAATTTCAAACGAGGCCACGGAACGGAAGGCCGGAAAAGCTGCCGGAGACTCGGGAGCGAGCAAGAGAGTAAGAGGGAGAGAGCTCATTAAATTTTCGGCATGTCCAGCTATCAATAGCAAGTATAGGAGAGACACGTGCCACGGCTTAGAGCGTATGGTATGGCGGGCCGCGGAAACGCGCGTGCACGCGTGCGTACCAATTAGCTGGAAACCACCGCCGCGACGACTCGCACGGGAACCGAAAGACAAGCAACTTGTAATTAGCTTTGTACAAATATATGAGCGTCCCGATTAGCCACACCGAGGAGGGAGAGCGGGGGGATCACACACCAATCAAGTGGAAAAACCGCGCGGCACACAAATCAAACACGCGACACATTATACACGAGCACATAGAACAGAACAAAACAGTGCAGAACAGAACAGAAAGAGCACATGGACGATTTTCCGGGAATGACATTTTGCCTATGTGTGTGTGTGCGTATATGTGTACATCATTGGTTATTTGCTCGGGTGTGCAGGGCTTTCCTCCTGATTGCCCTCCTTTGGCATTGTCCATCCGTATATTCACCCACCATGGATGCATGGTAGCAGGGCTTCCGCCTCCGCACACGTGAAACCCGATCGCACGAGACATGTCCACACACACACACAAATCTGTCCGTCCTTTCGTCGTGCCCCGAAAAGCTACATGCTCCCAATTATGAACACTTTTCCGGCAATGGCCGCGGCATGCCATCTCTCATCCCGTGTCACGTTTCTCGTGCTATAGACCCAGCCTGTGTGATCGCTCACACTCCGTCCACCACCACCTCTCCTCTGTCAAACCACAGACGAGAGACGGACAGCCGGACGGAGACACGCGGATATTTCCGCCATTTTTCGGGAAGTAGTCGTGAAATTACTGGAAGAGGATGAGTTGAATGGGGACGCAGGGTGAGGGAAGGATGGGGACGCCGGGTGAGGGAAGGATGGGGACGCAGGGTGAGGGAAGTATGGGGACGGCAGGGTGAGGGAAGCCGACCAGCTGGAATGTGGAGCACGCGGCTTCGTGTTCGTGCCCCCCAGGCGCTTGACCTCCTCGTGGACGGGGAGGCTTGTTGGTGGAGGACCAACGAGACCTTTGGGAATTATCAGGGGGAGTTCCGCATGGTTTGATCCCATCCGATGTGAAAACATACATAAATTGTAGTAGGCAAGAGCCAAGAGAGAGGACTGATCATCATGATGGATCAGCGTGGTAGGGAATGCGGCCTAAATTTTTTGGTTAAAAACGTGGCGAAACTGACAAAAAATGATAGAGGAAATTGGGCCGCACCCCATGCTGCTGAGAAACCCGGATGCGTAGACGATTCTGCGCCAGCTTAAGACAGGAAACTTTATTGTTCGAAATGGCGGGCGGGGAATCGAACACGAGGCGTTGAGTTCTCCACCAATAAGGGTGGTCTTGAACGGACATTCCGTCAATTCTGAGTTCGGAAACTGGTCGTGAGACGACGTGGTTTTCCGTTGATAGCCGACGTTTGGGTCCCTGGGTCCCTGAGGCATGTCACTACCCGGCAGACAATCTCCCTTTTAAAGTACAAACAGAACAAAAAAGAACAAATTTTCTAAAAGATTTTTTGCTCGTGCAATTTCAGCGCAAAGTCTTTTCTTCAAGGTCCCCGAAAGAGGTCGCGGTTCCCGGTGGGTTTCTCGTGGAAATTTTTCCTTCACCTTTGAAGTTCCCTAACCGTTCAGAGACCTACTTGCAGGCGGGAGAAAGGAAGGGAACAAAGAGAACAGCGACGACTAGACGATCCCGCCGGAAACCTCAAATCTTTTGAACATATTTTCTCCGGTCCACATGCACGTCGAAAGCACTTTCTGCACTGCAAATTTGAAGCCCAGGCTGAAGGTGCTCTCATTTTTGTTGATGCTTTCATAAGCTGGTTAAAGTATCCCGAAAGCGAACAAAAAGCGATTTTCACGTCACCACAACCACGCGTTCTTTCTCTCCCCGAGCTTCTCAAAGCGCGCTCTCGTAGATTTTCAAGCGCAACGCTTGGCTTGACTTGACTAGCAAAAGCAACATTCACACGGCAGCGGAAAACCCGTTTCCGGCCACCGTGTCGTCCTACTCTCGCTGCATTGTCCCCATTGTTCCCATTGTTCCCAGTGCAGCTCGACAACATAATACCATGTTGCAGCAAGGAGTATGCAAGTAGCGTAGAATCATGTAATGCTCGAGCGTGGGTGCTCTTGTTTTGACAGCCAAACGACATGGTTGGTTTGCTGCAGCCCTTCGTACTCGTAGCGAACTAACTCTCCATCAAAGAGTTCCATCAAAGGGGCGAAGAGGGTGCATCGTATAATTACAGACAAGGAACGCCGCGCACGCTGTCATGTTGGTTTTTCCGAAATTGGTACAGATGAGCACACACCTGCCCACACTGTCCGTACCAGTCAGTATGTACCTGCCGGAAGGGTGGCTTCATCGTACAAAATTGAAAAAAGAAGCTGTCAACGAAAGAATGAAAAACGACACGTCAAATCACGCCGAACATATCAAACATGGCGCGCGCGTTTCGTTCCTGCCGACATAACTAATGATTATCGATTGTTTTACCAGTACTTCTTCTCGTTTCCTAACCCGCTTTCCGTGGAAAATCCGAATGACCAACTATTACGGACACTGGGGATGGATGGACTCGGTAGAGTGCGTTGCCTGACTTGTGAGAGAAGCATCTTTTCACTTGCTCTCTCGCGCTCTTTCACTCCGCTTCGCATGATTAAAATCGCCGGCTTATGTATTTGCAATAACATGCGCCGTCTAAGTCAATAAATCAGGGGCTACTGCGACAGAGGTGCTACCGCCGTACAACTCTACCCCTGCGTTCCTGGATCTCCATAATCCGTGCTTCCATAAACTGGGTTAATGAGGCATCTTGAGGATTGAATCAGGAGCGGGGGAAAAGTAACCTCAATCCCTGGTTAAGCCACTGATTTAGCCACTGATTTCCCCCTCTAAAAAAATCGGTATCTAGACACACATGGTGCATGCCTAGCTTTTGTACAAATACAAAACTATCTTTACCAATCTTTAATTTAGTTGAAGTTATTCCATAATTTCCAAGCACATTTTTTTCTCGCCTTGCTAGTTTTCCGGCTTTTTAAATTTAAAAGTTTAAAACAAGAAATAAGGCAAAAAATTTGCAATTATTTGAGCGTCTATATATCGAAATATTTATATAAAAACATAAAATTTTTTATTCGTAATTTCTCGTATTTCCAAATCTTTATACTTTCTGGGCGGAGTAACGTCAGACTTGGCTGGAAAAAAATTACACTGTCATGTTTTGCAACGATTTCAGTTTCACTTGGAGAGCTCCCCAAGATGGGTGCACCTCTCTTTGTCTGCGCAGGTTGTCGTGCCTGTCAACTGAAACGGAGTGTCTGTCTGTAAGTGGCGATCGAAAATTAGATGAGCCGTATCGCGGAAAGGGCCCGGTGGCGACGTGCCTGTCTGTCTGAGGCTGGTGGCGGTGCTGGCGGAAAACAAAAATCGACGGCTGGACCGAGGACGCTCGACACGAGGGTGTCGACTCCCCCGAGTGCAAATTTAAAATGTAATTTCATTTGTAGCGCCGGGATCGGCTTAACACCCTTATACACGGAACCACCACCACGACAGTAGAGTGAATCCCTCTTCCATCCATCCGTGGAAAGTGTGTTGGTTGGTCATTTGCTAACCGTTCGTTTGCTCATCAATTTTGGGATTTTGCCAAACATCTGCCAAAGTTTTCTTAGATAGAACTGTTCCGGTAGTTGGTAGTTGGCCCTTGATTTGCGACAGTGCATAAGCCGTTCTATCCTAGTCAAAACAAATTCGTACAAAACGAAGACTTTGACGATGTTCGAAACTATCTGAACATAAAGCGCGAGTTAACAAAGACAGGCAGAGAGACACAGAGATAGGCAGACAAACAGACAAACAAGCAGACGAGCAGGCAAGCAAACAAGCAGGCGGACAGGTAGACAGACAATCAGACAGACAGACAGACAGACAGACAGACAGACAGGCAGGCCCAGATAAGAAACGACCAACTAACAGACAGGCACGTCAACTCTTTCACCGTGCTTTCAAAGCTGGAACTTCGTGAATAAAACTGACTAGACCAAGCGGACCAATGGTCAAGGGATTACGACTAGGATAATCCGACGTCGGTCGCACAGAGGGCGTGATGCAAGTACGCGTGCGAGGAAAGAGATGCATTAGCGGAATTAAGTCGTCCACAGAGCCATCTTTAAAAGATGATTCTCAGCCGATTATCGGGATTGACCCGTGGCGTTGGACCACCGTTGGGACCCTACGGAGAGTCGATTCTCAAAGTGTGTGGCATTGTAGGCCTTCGATCAGCCTGTTGGTCAACATGGCCTCGCTTTGCAAAGCTGTCTGAATGGCGGATTTAACTGCCGCTTAATTGCAGGGCCCTGGTAATATGTAGGATTGCTTCCAAAATTCATTTCAGAGCCTGAGAGTTCACCTCATGTTTGCCAGTGTAGACAAAGTCTTTGTGTGTCTGTGTGTCTGTCTGTCTGTGTGTCTGTCTGTTTGTCGGTGTGTCTGTCTCTCTGTCTGCCTGCATCTGCCTGTCTATCTGTCTGCCTGTCTGCCTGACTGTCTGGCTGATTGAACTCCGGTTCATGTGTCTGTCTATCTGTCTCACTTTCTGTTTGCCTGGCTTGTTCCCTGGCATGTTCTTGGTATATTTGAGTAAGAATTCTATTCCGTCAAGTTTCACGCCGTCAAAATACTGTGGCACAAAAGAGAGTCAACTGGTCCGGCCACTTGAAGTGGGACACAGGCACACACTACACACAACATATGTGGACATTAAAAATTCACGATTCCTTTTGTTCGCCCGTGCATATTTGCCATCCCCTTTTACAGCAGCAGTGCTTCCACCTCCCCTCCCCCCCCCCCGATCCTGACTCACTCGCAGATCGCTGCAGGGTCCCCAAATGCGTTTTCGATCGGTCGGGTCGTCCACATGTATAACAGCTGGCGCAAATTTGCACACACAAGCTGCCTTGATTGCTAAAGTCAATGAGGAAAAACAGCCCATTCTCCGTACCCCTGGGGGGTCGTACCGGGGGGGGGGAGTCGGCGACGCCATTTGTGGAGGCAAATCAAAAAATAATAGAATCAACGGCATAAAGGCAGGCAAGGTCGCCGCCTTTTGGCGGGATGCTAATGAAATTCAACTAATCACTTCTGTGATCAATTTAGGCAGACAGACCTATCCAGCATCGAGCGTGAGTGTCTGAATAATTAATTAATAAATCAAAAAAGAGCACAACTGTCGGAAATACTGTGAATATTATTGGTTGCAGGGAAACAGCTATTACTACTAATGATATAAAATAAAATTGGGTGGGCTAGTGGTCAAGCCCGTGCTGGAACTCAGCCGGTCAACATAATGGTGGGCGCACTGGCTGAGAAAGTACTCCAGCGAGCGAACACACACAGCAGTTCGCGCGATTTTGAAGTGGCAAGAATACTACACCACACTGACCACTCTACATTTTAATAAAACTGCAATTCAAAACGTCTTTCTCCTCTTCTGCGACAGAGATTCTGCTTTGCCTTGAGTAGAGGGAGGACAGTTTATTAAGTGACTTGTTTGCACCAATTTCACTGTATATTTCGGGCTTTTCAGCCGTACGCACGAACACCTTTCAAAATGGAAATTTTCAGAACCACTTCGTCGTCACCCGGTCTGCAGTTAGTCTAGAGAGGGACCTCCAAAATGAGCAAGCTAACCGTGACCCACATTACAAATATAAAGAACAGACCACCAGATACGCAGAACTCGCAGACAGACAGATAGACAGATGGACACACAGACACACAGTCACACAGACAGACAGACAGACAGACAGACAGACAGACAGACAGACAGACAGACAGAGAGACAGAGAGACAAACAGACAGACAGACAGACATCTT
>LRSR01003289.1:0-10316 GCA_001579985.1 Hypsibius dujardini
AAACGATTTTTCGCCCGGTTTTGCGGATCGAAATTCTTTCACACAGTTAGGGACAGATAGTCCATGGTCGCGCCAGAGAGGATGATGTTATTGTACTGAAGGAGTTGCATCGAATTGGTCGCCACGAACCGCGATGTCTGGGAATAGGATGCGAATTGATGTGGGCTTCAGTTGTAGTTTTCATCCATTCTTGTTTACAAACAAACCTTGTGACATTGTGGTAGGATTTTTATTGTGTTCAATTTTTAGCCAGTCAGCGGATTATTCTTGATTTCCGGAGCAGTAAAAATGAAATTCAGCCATTTCAGTGCTTACTAAGGCACGAACCGAGATTTTCCCTCCCGATTGGAGTGGAATTTTTTTTCACAAATACCTCTCCATATATCATCATTTTGCATTGGAGTTTCGGGCTGGAAATCAAATCCACGGTTTCAGAAAAAAATAAGGAAGAAACAAATTCCTACACCGCTTTATGCTATGACCTGGGGCTTGATTGATTGATTCATCACTAACGCTTCCAAAGTTTCATTTTTTTTTATCCAAAGCACTGTAAAACGTTTCATTCCAAGATTTTTGATACTCTCCAAATTCGATTTGGAATCGATTGGCATCAGCAGAATCATATTTGGATGCCAGGGGGCGGAGCTATGGGCTAATTTCAATTTAGGCTTCTGAGTGACATTTCAGAAATGACCCATGGCTCCGCCCCCTGGCATCCAAATATGATTCTGCTGATGCCAATCGATTCCAAATCGAATTTTGAGTGGAAGGATTTTATAAATCGTAGAATCAAACGTTTTACAGTGGTTGGGATAAAAAAAGTTGAAACTTCGGAAACATTGCTGATGAATCAATCAATCAAGCCCCGGCCATAACACAAAGTGGTGCGGGAGAATATTTTTTCAAGTGCAGCAAACTGTTATAATTCAATCAGCTGCTTAAGCTAAAATAAAAAACGAATAAAATAAAAACTAAATAAAGGATTAAAAAAACAATTTAAATGCCAAGTTAAAAAAGTCCCTGCAACACCCGGTGTTCCCAAGCGGTCACCCATCTAAGTACTCTTGTCATGTACTGTACTACATGTGTCTTGGAACGAAAAAGGCACAGGCAGACAAACAGACAGGCAATCAGACAGGCAGACAGGCAGACAGACAGTCAGACAGTCAGTCAGTCAGACAGTCAGTCAGTCAGTCGGACTATCAGTCAGTCAGACAGTCAGACAGTCAGACAGTCAGACAGTCAGTCAGTCAATCAGACAGTCAGACAGTTAGACAGTCAGACAGTCAGACAGTCAGACAGTCAGACGGGCAAATTGATAAAAAAATGCCTGCAACACCCGGTGTTCCCAAGCGGTCACCCATCTAAGTACTAACCGGGCCCGACGCAGCTAATCTTCCGAGATCGAACGGGATCGGGAGCATTCTACGTGGTATGGTCGCAGGCATCAACTTCACACTATTTATCCCCTGAAAGTGTAAAATACCCTTAAATCTAATTTTATTCTCCCAAATTTGAGTTTTTTTTTTTAATTTACAAGCTAAAAATGATGGAACAATTTTTACGTCTAAACATTCAGTCTAATCACACCAGTGTTCTAGGACCGGGTGGCACTGCGTCGGCCATGCGTCCCTTTGCCCCCGCAACCAGTACATTATCCCTCCGGGCCTAGGTCCAAATAAACTGCCTTTTCGTTCCTCAAGCGAGACTGAAAGTCATGAAACGGAACACACCGTCAGTGTAAACAGCCGGTCTGTTTCAATGCTGAAATCTCGTGCTGCCTCGTGGCGCACCGATAAAAAATTTCTCATTTTATTTTATTTTATTTTCGGGTCGCCACGACAAATCCGAACTTTAAACCATTTTCTTGCGATCCCCTCGCTTCGGCCGTATTTTCGCTGCATCGGAGTGATTTCTGTGACGGGAAATGGCGCAATACGATCTGACACCGACGTTGTCGAAGTTCTTCGACCGTCATCTCATCATCCCGCTGCTGGAGTTCCTCGGCGGTCGCGGGGTACGACGAGCTCGCACTCACTCCCCCTCACTCCCCCTCACTCCCCTCTCCCGCTCGGTGGTATATGTTTTCCCCCCTTTTGTAGATCTACGATGCCGATCAGATCCGCCAGAGCCGAATCGACATCATGAAGGAGACGAAGATGGTGGATTATATCATCTCAGAGTATGTGGAGCTGACGGGAGACCAAGACAGCATTCCCGCTGGTACGATATCAAAGAAATAATTGAATCACTGACAGCGTGGTCGGCTGGCGTTGATAGTTTGGAGGGAGATGAAATGCGGCGCGTGGCGGTTAAGTTGGTCGGTGGAGTTAAAGATGATCCGGCCAACCGTTTGGACTGTAGTTGATTGATTGATTGATTGATATCACTATAGTTGATTGATTGATTGATTGACATCAACTATAGTAGATTGATTGGTTGATTTACATGGACGGTAGTTGATTGATTGGTTGATTGACATGGACGGTATTTGATTGATCGGTTGATTGACATGGACTGTAGTTGATTGATTGGTTGATTGACATGGACTGTAGTTGATTGATTGGTTGGTTGACATGGACTGTAGTTGATTGATTGGTTGATTGACAAGGTGCTTGTTTCATTAGTTGTTGGTTTTGGCTGTTTGAGTAATAGCTGAATTTGTTGTGTGCGTTGACAGAGTTGCTGTTGAAGCGAGAGGAGGTGCTGAAAGGTCTAAACGAACGGCAGCAGGAGACAGAACAAATCTTGGGCTTCTTCCAGGCCGACGATGTCAAAGTCACAGTAGAGGTATACATCTTATACTTGCCTGCTTGTTTAGTTAGCTGCTTGTCCGTAGCTGATTTCGCCAGTTCCGGTAATGATTTTGCTTGCATCCCATAGAACAGCAACGACAGCGACGAGCTGTACAACACTCTGGTTCGCGTCCACGAATTCAAGCCGGAAATGTTGGACACCATCTACGACTGGGCAAAATTCAACTTTGAATGCGGCAACTACAAGGGAGCGACAGAGTATCTGGATCTCTTCCGATCTGTGGTAAGTTTCTCAAACCATTTCTCCACACAAGCTTGTAACAGCTTAGGCTAACTGGAACTTGAGACTTCGTTGATTGATCGATCGATTGATTGATCGACCGATTGATCGATTGATTGATCGACCGATTGATCGATTGATTGGTCGACCGATTGATTGATAGACCGATTGATCAGTCGATTGTTTGATTGATCGGTCGATTGTTTGATTGATCGGTCAATTGTTTGATTGATCGGTCGATTGTTTGATTGATCGGTCGATTGTTTGATTGATTGATTGATTCCGCGATGGGTTTTGTTTAGATATCGTATTTATATTTAACTTCGCCGAAAATATAAGTTTCCTCCTTGATCAGGCACCAACGAACCACGCGAAACAACGGCCAGCACGGTGGGGCAAAGCAGCTGGGGAAATCCTCCTGCAGGAGTGGGACACAGCCTTGGCCGATCTGAATCAACTCAAAGCTGACATCGACAATTCTGTGGTGAGTGCTTTTCACGTTAGTTTTTCCACTTAATCAGACCGTAAGGAAAGGCCACGCGAACGGTGATGACCAGCAATTTAGATGACGAATCCGGAAAGAATGTGTGGACAGAAACAAGGCATTTGTCTGACTAGGCAAGAACGGAGATTTTCCCTTCCAATCAGAGTGGGGTTTTTTTTTCAAAAATACCTCTCCATTCATCATCATTTCGCATTGGAGTTTCGGGCTGGAAATCAAATCCGCGGTTTCAGAAATGAATAAGGGAGAAAATAATTCCCACACCACTTTGTGTTATGGCCCGGCGCCTGATTGATTGATTCATCAGCGAAGTTTCGGAAGTTTCACTTTTTTTCACCAAACCACTGTAAAACGTTGGATTTCAAGATTTTTGGCACCTGTCCACTCCTAATTGGATTTTAAATCGATCGACATCAGCAGGATCTTATTTGGGTGCCAGGGGCGGAGCTACGGGCTAGTTTCAATGTGGGCTTCCGTGGGACATTTCAGAAACGACCCATGGCTCCGCCCCCTGGCATCCAAATATGATTCTGCTCATGTCGATCGATTCCAAATTGAATTTTGAGTGGAGGGGTCTTAAAAATCTTAGAATAAAACGTTTTACAGTGGTTGGGATTAAAAAAGTTGAAACTTCGGAAACATTGCTGATGAATCAATCAATCAAGCCCCGGGCCGGAGCATAAAGTGGTTCCCAAGTGGGACGTCGCGTGTAGTATGCAATGTGTAGTGTGTAGTCCATGGAATAGGCTGACGCTTTGGATTTTGTTTCCACAGGATCGCGTTCCCATCACGGAGAGCTTGAATGACCGCGCGTGGCTCATCCACTGGTCGCTCTACGTCTTCTTCAACCACCCCAAGGGGAAGGACCTCATTGTCGACTGGTGCATGGGTGGTCCAGAGTAAGTGCTCTCTCTCTCTGTGTCCTGAACGTGGTGGGCTTTGTTTGGCGATCCGTGATGACTACCATTTAGATGACGAGTCCGAATAGAGAGTGTGGACAGAAACGAGGCATTTGTCTGAAGAGATCGACAGGCAGATTGGCAGACAGACAGGCAGACAGGCAGACTGACGTTGTCGAGGACAAGCATTCTGTCACGTGATGGTTGATTGTTTTTCAGCTACCTGAACGCCATTCAGACGTTGTGCCCGCACATTTTGCGCTACCTGGTCGTGGCGATCCTCACCAACCGACGGAGGAGGCATGTGATTAAAGACGTCATCGAGATTATCAAACAGGTTCGCGTTGGGAGTTGCGTGTCTGGCTTGTTGCCGCCTTTGTGGGTCTTCCCTTTTTCCTGACTTGACTGACTGAGTGGATTTGATTTGGCTGGTTCAGGAAGCGCCCAACTATAAGGACCCCGTGACGGAGTTTGTGATCAGCCTGTTTGTGGAGTACGATTTCGACAAGTCGCAGAAGCAGCTGAAGGAGTGCGAGATTGTCCTGGAGAATGACTTTTTCCTGGTCGGCTGTGTGAACGACTTTATCGACAGCGCGCGGCAGTATATTTTCGAGACCTACTGCAGAATTCATTCGCGTATCAGGTTGGTTGCGTCGGTCGGTTCTTGTCTGTGGAGCTGATGTATTGGATTGACTGGTTGATTGATTGATTGAATTTGTATTTATTTGATGTTTTATTTGGATTGATTGATTGATTGTTGTCATGTTTGTTGTTTTCCAGCATTCCTGTCTTGGCGGAGACGCTCCACCTGAACGCGGATGAGGCGGAAAAGTGGATCGCCAATGTGATTCGCAATGCACGGTTGGATGCGAAGATTGACGCCGCGAAGGTGCGTTGAATTGGGTGTTTCGTTGCCTTGAGGCGGGATTGAGGTAGTATGATGACCACCTATTAGATGACGAGTCCAAAATCCCCGGTGGGGATTGGTGCGGACAGAAACGAGGCATTTGTCTGACTGCTATGTGAAATTGTTGAGGAGATCCTTTTTTACGGTCTTCCCCTTGTTGTTGATTATGCCCGTTTTTTTTGCTTCGTTGACAGGGTGAGGTTCTCATGGGCATCCCGGCCCTCTCCTCCTACCAAATGCTGATTGAGAAGACGAAGACGCTGGCGCTGCGCACCCAGCAGATGGTGAATCAGGTGGACAAGAGAGTCGGCGGCCGGACCACAGCCGGATACCAAGAGGTTGGTTGGTTGGTTGTGTCGCTTTCCCGAAAGGGGGATGACGTTCTCTGTGGGAAGCTGTGAGATGTGTGCGTCTATTGAGAGAAGGTTGTCTGATTGCAGGCACGCTTTGACGGCGAGCAGAAGGCCGCTTTGGGATATTAGCTCTCTCCTGCAGGGGGCGCTCGCTGACTTGTTTGTGTGGGGGTTTTGGTTCTTGTGAATGAACTGAATCGTTCGGGCGTCATCTCCAGCCGCGAAAGTGAACGTGAAAGAGCTTTTCAGTGACGTGCGCAAGGTCGTTTTTGTATCCTATACAGTACGGGGTGAAACGTTTGATGAGGCGAATGAGGAAAGTCGCTTTTAGTTTGGGGAACTTTTTTCGCTCCTTGTTGTTGCATGAGATGTTGCGATCGTTACTTACACGTGATGTGAAGCTTTGACAAGGTGAGGAAAAAGTTTGCCGACCAGATAGACGGATGGCATACACAGCGGACAGGTTTTGAAGGTTTCAGCTCGTGTAGTTATTACCGGGTGCTCGCGATCTCAAGGCACACTTTTCTGCCCTACCCGTAAATTTTAACCAACCAGGGCCGTGCATATTGAGTGGCGTTCAGCAAATTACCACTGTGGGGAGAAATATACGGAAAAGCACGACGGTACAATCAATCAATCGAGTGCAACGAGTAAGCTGTACGGAATGAGCCAATCAGAGAAGAGTGAATCAGATTGAACGTTCATTGGAGTGCAGGGCATACCGAAGGAGGCGGGGCTTAGCTGGCCCTTCAGATTGCGAGCAAACGGTACTGTACTGCCACGATTTTAAGGGTGGGTTTAGCCCCGCCCACCCCTAACAGACTGTACGTGACGTCACGGATTCACTTCCGTTCATCAACGGCCGAATTCGGTCCGCCAAAAGCGCAGTGAAACCAGTGAACACAAGTTGGACCGGGGGGTCGGTAATTTACGTGTAGGGCAAAAAACCCACCCTTAAAATCGTGGCAGTACAGTACTTTTCAGTCGTACGCCGAAATCTTTCGGCCCGCGAAAAAAGATTTCGGGTTTCGGTTCGGGAAAAACGAATGTCGGGTCGGGAATTGTCGGGAAAATAATTTTCGGGTGGGTTCGGGAAAGTTTGACCGGAGCACGCTGTTTTTCAACCACTCCATTTGGATTATGGAGTGGAAAATTGTATGATGGCATTTGGACTTGTGACTTAATTGTGGACTTGTGGACATTTGAACTTCATCTCAGTTGAAAGAGGGTGTCACGTGACAGTCCGTCTCGTTTGCAACTGCTTCAATCACATGTGGTGACACTTTTGTATGGTACGGATGATTTGGCATTGAATTATAACGTCATCTGCAATCCGCACTTCGCAGCTTCAAACGATAAATTTTTCTATCCGAATTTATGGCCATGGTGGACGTAATTTTGATTGACGAGGAGACTTCTTTATCTTTAACTTTTTCTCTGTCTACCTACCTGAAAGTTTTGTCTCTCTGTCTGTCTGTCTGTTTGTCTATCTGTCTGTCTGTCTGTTTGTCTATCTGTCTGTCTGTCTGTTTGTCTGTCTGTTTGCCTGTCTGTCTGTCTGTCTGCTCTGTCTGTCCTGTTTGTCTGTCTGTCTGTCTGTCTGCCTGTTTGTCTATCTATAATCCTGACTTTCGGTTTGTTTATCCGTCCTACCTGAATTCTATTCTACCTGTCGCTTACGCTACTTTCCTCGGCCCTAATCGTAAGGTAGACTGGTGTGGAGCTGGAACGAATAGCGAACACGCGGCGGAGGAGAAGGAAGTTCGTGAATTGATGCACCGTCTCATGACTCCCATTGTCCTGCCTAGTCTCTCCAAACCTTCAATAAGAGTGACAGCAATCCCTGCTCATTCACCCTTTAACTTCTTAAGGCGCGACTCCGATCCGGTTGCCGAAGCGTATGCCCAGACGGATCAGCTGTCCGTCGAAGTTAAGTTGGAGGCGTATTTGTCTGACCGATCTATACCAATCGACCAGGCAGATTGGAATCCACTAGACTTTTTCGTAGCAACGAGAAAAAATACGTGCGCCTGGCGTCACTCAAAATCTCACGGGAGATTTTGTTGGCCACTGCGACGACTGCTGGTATTGAGCGTGTCTTCAGTGCTGTCGGAATCCTGTTGAGTGACTGTAGACTGAGTTCCACCGACCGATCCTTTGAGAAGCTGTTGTTTTGTAATATTAACAAGTCCTTCCGTAACATTGACCAGAAGCGCAAGATTTCTGAAATTAAAATTAAATTTCGGGCAAATTAAGAAATTTCGGTTCGGGTTTTTCGGGCTCAGCTGACCGTGTCGGGTTTCGGGTCGGGCCATGGGGATTGAATTTCGGCGTAGGGCTGGCGCTTATGCTAAACCTTGGCAGGGGGGCCTTGGAAGACTTTCCCTCTGGATAGATGCTCCAAGCCGCGAAGACAACTTTTTCTCACGATTTTAATCGCAGTAAAATATGCATTTTAATTTAATCTGCTTATTCATAACAAGGGCGAAAGCAAAATGCCATGAATAATAGAGAGCGACAGAGAGAAGAGAGCCTGTCCTTAGTCGGTAATGGGCATTATGGATTCCTGAAAGAATCAAAAGCGAATGGGAAGCAGTTCGGTGTTGGATGTACAGATGTGGCGGAATTACATCTTCAGCCCACACCCAGACCCATGCGCCCACACATGTTAAGTCTATGAGTGGGCACGCTGGAATGGGCACGCTGGAATGGGCGTGATGGAATGGGCGTGCTGGAATGGGCGCGTTGGAATGGGCGTGCTGGAATGGGCGTGCTGGAATGGGCGTGCTGGAATGGGCGCGCTGAAGTGGGCGTGCTGGAATGGGCGCGCTGAAGTGGGCGTGGGCTGAAGAAGTAACTCCCCCACTCGTATGTTTATCCCATAAGTTTGAAGAAGCTGTAGTTTAGGCGATTGACTGGGGAGGACTCTTTGAGGCGGGTGTTCGATTTGCCCGGTTTGCCATGTATCCAGCCTGAAAAGAAGAAATCAAAATCCTTTTCTATTTCCTGAAGGAAAGTGGTCGTTTTTATGATTTTCGGCAATAAAGCGATAATAATGGTTCACACGTGGCACAAATCTTGCGCTGACCGAATTAAGCATTCTAACTCGACGGCTGCGTTCAACACCTATGCAACGAGTGTAATGGCTTAAATCGGTTAGCGCACGCTTTTTGCCACTCTGCCTCGAGGGAAAAGATCAGCGCCGCCTCACGCACACTCACACACTGGTCCGAATATACGGTGCAGGCGTGGGCGGAATGCACGCCCTAGGGCAGAAGACTGTCCCTTGAAGCCGGGAGGACACGGTACGAGACGTCGGAGGCAGATCTCGAATTGAGGTCATGCGGAATCTGCCTTTCCTCTTGCGGCAGCTCTTTCGCATATGCAGAAATAAATTTGCTTGAGCTTTGATTTTTTGGTTTGCAAACTGAAAACTTCTAAATTTATTGGAATAAACTGAAGTTTGTGAGTATTTACACTTTTGAAGGTTAAAGACTGTGAAGCTGATGCCTGCGACCATACCACGTAGAATGCTCCCGATCCCGTTCGATCTCGGAAGATAAGCTGCGTCGGGCCCGGTTAGTACTTAGATGGGTGACCGCTTGGGAACACCAGGTGTTGCAGGCATTTTTTTCTCAATCTGCCTGTCTGACTGTCTGACTGTCTGACTGTCTGACTGACTGACTGTCTGACTGACTGACTGTTTGACTGTCTGACTGACTGTCTGACTGACTGACTGTCTGACTGACTGACTGTCTGACTGACTGACTGTCTGACTGTCTGACTGTCTGAGTGTCTGACTGACTGACTGTCTGAGTGTCTGACTGCCTGTCTGCCTGTCTGACTGCCTGTCTGTTTGTCTGCCTGTGCCTTTTTCGTTCCAAGACACATGTAGTACAGTACATGACAAGAGTACTTAGATGGGTGACCGCTTGGGAACACCGGGTGTTACAGGCATTTTTTAACCTTGGCATTTAAATTTTGTTTTTTAATCCTTTATTTAGTTTTATTTTATATATTATCAGCTGATTGAATTATTAAAGCATTCACATACTGAGATCAATACTAACTTATTTCGTTTGGGTTAATTATAGGCTGCTTAAATGTAGTTGACAGCCTCATCCTCTAGGCCTCTTCAATTAAATTAATTCAAAAATACGTGCAGCTTGATATACATAGATGTATAAATACACTCACTGCGTGACACCGTATGCACACGGTATGCACACAGTATGCACACAGTGTGGATACGGTATGCGCAGTATGTACACGATATGCGCACAGTATGCACACAGTATGCGCACAGTGTGGACACGGTATGCGCACAGTGTGGACACGGTATGCGCACAGTATGCGCAGTGTGGACACGGTATGCGCAGTATGTACACGATATGCGCACAGTATGCACACAGTATGCGCACAGTGTGGACACAGTATGCGCACAGTGTGGACACAGTATGCGCACAGTGTGGACACAGTATGCGCACAGTGTGGACACGGTATGCGCAGTATGCACACAGTGTGCACGGTATGCGCAGTATGCACACGGTACACTGTATATGCCACTAGAAACACGGTACACACACATCTGCACTCACTGCGTGACATTGGAGAGCCGG
>LRSR01003290.1:0-12093 GCA_001579985.1 Hypsibius dujardini
ATAATTATTATTATATTATATTATATTATACATTATATTTTATAAATAGTTATGCGAATGTTTATTAATATTTTATAAATATTTTGCTAATGTATATTTTTATTTTATAAATATTTTTTTAATGTATTCATTTACCTCCCGGGGCCATTCGACCGATCGGTGGACCACCCATCTGTCCAAACGATCCCCGATGCGGCTGCTGCATTCCGCCATGCATGCCCTGCATCGGTTGGCCGTATTGCATCCCGGGATAGCCCCCTCCCTGGCCATCAAATCCCTGCTGCTGTTGCTGCTGATGCTGCATTGGGTGACTGGGGTACATTTGGTTCATCGACGGAGCAAACGAGGAAGGCGCGGAGAGAAGACTGTTCAGGGTGGATTGCTGCTGCTGCTGATGCTGCAGACCTCCCTGACCGAGGGATCCTCCCGCATGCCGCTGATTCATATACGGATCGGAATCCATTTTTTGGATACCAATCCAATCAAAAATAGGTGAAAACGGTTCGACTCAGCAACGACGGGAAGGAAGGAATTAATTATCCGATAATCTGGAAAAAATAATAATTAAATAACAATTAAAGTCTAGATCAGCAGTTCTTATTGTTTAGTTTAATAAAAAGCCTGAATTGAAATAAGCCAGTAAATAAAGTAACATTTTCAGCATCTAAAATGAGACTGCAAATAAAACAACACACGTTCTTATGTATACTACATTATTCTCTATCTACTTTTATAAGCCACAAATTTATCTCTCTACAATTAAATAAGATAAAAACATCACCGAAATCAACAATCTTATCTTACCCTTTGAAAATACAGAACGAATCACGGAAATGACTGAATTCAATGATTGATTGATCAAGTGTAATAAGTATAAATAAGACATGGCTATAATTCAGTGCTTGATTGGTTGATCGAGTGTAATAAATATAAATAACACATGGCTACAATTCAGTGCTTGATTGGTTGAATCGGCTGAACGTGTCACTCTAGCAAGCCAATTTTCGCGTTCCCCGTGCAGCTTCAAATCATTTGCCTTACTGGTGCACAACCAGTTTTTTCACATCTAGTACGTCTCCCAAATATGATTCCGCAAACGAAGAAGAACTGCACAACTGCATAGTACAAGAAAAGTTGCTTGTCCTTCAAGGCTTCTCTTTTAAATAGGAAACACTTTTTTTATTTGACTAAACTTGGTCGGTTAATTTAACGGTATTTAATATTTTTTTTAAAATCAAATAAATTTCTTAAAATGACATTCCTAGTACACTAGTGCAAAGCATCGATGGGGAAGAAAATGGCTGCCTAAAAAATCTCGCTAATCCATAAAATTCATTTCTCCTCCAGCTCTCATCCCCACCCCACGGCACTTACCTTTTCCGGTAGCCAAATGACCGCACAATCCAATTCTAATTTCAGTCCAGCATTTCAGGTCGGTTTAGTGGGAATAATATCGGGGTGAAACGGCATCACGTCATAGAAAACAATGGCGGAATCACTCCGCGCTGCTGATGGCCCACGCCAAAAGTGGGTCAGCGACACGACAGTCGCGCATGCAGAGAGAGGTCAGGCCCGCGCGAGATGATGTGGACCAAAACACAGCGGAGCCCCGGGGAGTTCCTCACGAGGAACATTCGAAAGAGAAGAAAAGATAAATAAATGGCTTCTGTTTTTGGCCACGCCTTTTTGTGCGCATTGCACACACCGACGACGTTGTGCGCACTGCACACACCGAACGACGCTGTGCAATGTGCGCGATTATAATTTGTGCATTGCGCATCAATGGAGTGCAGTGCGCAAACCAAACTGATTGAAAGGAAATCTATCTTCTCACTCCGCGAGTTTTTCTCCGGGCTGGCGAGCTCTTCTCTGTTGTTACGAAATCCCTTTGGTTTGGTCCTTAGATTTGGAATTCGAAAGTGTCGACGAGAGGGGACAGTCGTCGATCGCCCTACTCACGGCGGAACTAGAGGAAGTGCTCAAGGAGCTTCAGTCGTCTTTTGAGGTTCGTTGTCATTTTTTGGATATTCTGACGCCGGCCCTCACGCTGCTTGTGACGAATTTCAAATCCAAAGATATCGATGTATCGAAATTCGGGTGCATTTTAGGGATTTCGGAGGTAGTACTGCGGTTATTTTGCGGCAAAGTAGACTTGGCTTTCATCCAATCAACAAATCAGTAAATCAAATTCATTACAAATGAGCTTCCATCGAATCAACAAATGAATCAACAATCAATCGATCAAATTCACTACAGACGAGCTTGTTCCCGTTCGTTTCACGAAAATCTGATCACAATTGTGCCTTCCTCTTCTGTTGACGATACACAATTACCAGAAATATCAAATTTTGTAGCTCACTCTTCTAAATCTTAGCTGCGTTTCAAGTGTCAATATGCCTGCTGTTTGGAATTCGTTCAATCAACGAATCAATCAACCAGCTTCAATGAAAAATTTGCAGGTTTCCGGCTCAGTTTCTCCGTTTTTCTGCAGGTTTGATAGCTCGAACAGTCCTCTCAACAGTTCTACTTTACATTTCCCGTTCATGTTCCGTCTCACGTACGGCAATGCGACCGCATCAGGAAGACGCTGCAACCGGCGACTCATCCTCCGAGCACTACGAAGAATCGATCCCGTTCAACGACGGCGCTGACGAGCCGTACCCCGACGCGTTGGAGGAGGAGCAGCCAGAGTGGGACGACGACATCCAGGCGGTTGTGAATCTCGACGACGATGATTTCGGCGACGAGGAAGAACCGCTCTTCACGCCGCCGCTCTACATCCAGCGCTACTGCGCCGTCGAACGGCTGATCGAGGCGTGCGCCACTTCCACCGAACTGACATCGCTGATGGACCTCGGCTGCGCCGAGTTGAAGTTCCTCGTGCGCGCCAAGAACGGGAAGCAGTTTGAGCGGATCGTCGGGGTGGACTGCGACGAGTTCCTCGTGGGGTCGCACTGCCGACGGCTCCTCCCGCACGTCTTTGAGATGGTCAACAAGCGGGAGCGCCCCCTGAAGATGGAGGTGTTTGCGGGGGACGCGACGCAGCCGGACAAGCGGCTGTTGAATATCGATGTGGTCACGGCCATCGAGCTGATTGAGCATATGAACGTGGAGACGCACGTCGCGCTGGCGGAAACGGTGTTCGGGGTGGTGCAGCCGAAGCTGGCCGTCTTCACCACGCCCAATGTGGAGTATAATCCGCTGTTCCCGGGCGGGAGTGTCGAGGTCCGGCGACATTGGGATCATCGGTTTGAGTGGACGCGGGCGGAGTTCCAGACGTGGACCCATGCCGTGGTGGAAAAGTATCCTGCTTACACCGTCCAGTTGCAAGGCGTCGGCTGCCAGTCCCCGGAGACGATTGAGTCTCACGGTTATTGCTCGCAAATCGCCGTCTTCACCCGCAACCCCGACATGCCCCGCGTCAAACGCCACATTACCACTCCCACCTATAAGCTCATCCGTGAGGTGGACTACCCCTGGGCGCCGCCGAAGACCCTGGCGGAGGAGCTGAGCGCCGTCATGGGCGGCGAGTGCTACTCCCTCGCTAAGGAGCTCCAGGAGGAGGAGGAGAACCTGCACGTCTATCATCACGACTGGTTCACCTTCAAAGTCAGTATTGAACACATAAAATCAGTTCACGAAGTTCTTTTAATTAAAAGGATATTTTACATTTTTGGAAAAAGATTTTAAGAATTTAAATAAAATATTAAATAAAATTATAAATAAATTGGCCGAATTTTAATAATTTAAATATTAAATAAATTGGCCGAATTTTAATAATTTAAATATTAAATAAATTGGCCGAATTTTAATAATTTAAATAAAAATTTAGTTTTCACGACACCGCTATTCCAGGTCGAGCAGTTGCTCGCGTCGCGCTGGCGCCTGCAGCATCTGCTAGAAGCGACGGAGGAGACCGATCGGCTGGGGATGCTTCGCGTGGCGCTGAAAACTTCCCTGTGCGATTGGATAAAATTCGACGAGGAGAACGACAAGGTCTCCTACCAAATCCTCGGGCCGAATGATCACGGAAGTGAAGATGAGGAGAGCCCCAATTTGGATATGGAAGCGGAGGCGGCGGGGCATTATCCGCTCGGCTCGGAGATGGCGGACATGCTGGAGGAGCTGGAGGATCCCGCGTTTGACGATGACTACTAAACGCCTGTCGGAACACGCAATTCATGATGCGGGAGCGATGATCTTACTTCTGCTGACCGTTAAGACACCAGAAACACTGGAGACGTTCCTGACCCTGACGTGCTAGTCTTCTTCCTCAATTCAGTGCCTGATCTTGTTGAAATTACGCTATTTTTCTGTTTTCGCTGGAGAAAACTTCCTTTCCGCCTCTGAAAAGGTGTTTCTGATCTAGTTCCTTTATTAAAGCACAGCTCTTTCCATGATTTCGTTGTACTGCGTCTCTGATTGATCGATTGATTGATGACTTAGGCATTCATGAGACTTAGCAACATTCCCTTTTGCCTGTCTGTTTATTTTCTCGCCGAGCAACTAACGGAAAATGTTCCTAAACTGCTGGCTGACAAAGTGATTTGGATCTTTCTTTGTGCGATCTGTCCTGGCGGATTGCTGTCATGCCGCCGAAGAAGCCGGGTGGAAAGCGGGGCAAGACGCCGCCGCAGCCGGTGCCGGACTTGGAGTGGGAGGACATCCCGTACATCTGTCCTTCCTATAATCAGCTGTTTAACCAAAAAATTCGCATACGAATTCGCTCGTTGTTTGCCATTTTGGATACGGATAAGAAGAAGAAGCTGGACAACGACAGGGCGGCCATTATGGTGCGTGCGACGGGACTTTTTCCGCCGGATCTGGAGATGGACGAGTGGTTTAAAGTGATCGGAAAGAAGGGCGATGATGACCTGTTGTATATGGAGAGAAATGCGCTGTGCGACGGGATTTACGAAGTATGAGTTAAGGCCTTGCATATCTTCCTAAATGTATCTGTCTGTTTGTCTATCTGTCTGTCTGCCTACCTGTCTGCCTGTCTGTCTGTTTGTCTATCTGTCTGTCTGCCTACCTGTCTGTCTGTTTGTCTGACTGACTGTCTGTCTGTTTGTCTGACTGACTGTCTGTTTGTCTGACTGACTGTCTGTCTGTTTGTCTGACTGACTGTCTGTCTGTTTGTCTGTCTGTCTGACTGTCTGTCTGTTTCATCAATCAGCATGTGTCTGTCTCTCCGTCCGTCTTCGTGCATGTCTCTGTCCGTCCATCTGTTTCATTCCTGCAGTTTCCAGATCCTTCGTGAGGGTCGGTGGAGGCCACCGACTCCGAAGCAAGCCGTTAAGGCATGGCGCCGTCTAGACATGCAGCAGAGGGGCACGCTGGATGCGGAGAATCTGAACGACATCTTCGCCCAGGAGGAGAAGGAGAACGGCATGACTCCGACGGAACTGAAGAAGCTGATCAAGTTCACCGCCGAAATGCCGGGTGGTGTGTTTGACTATGTCAGCTACGTGGACGGCTGGTACAAGACCTGGCTGGCTAACCGGATACCGCGACCGCGGGATCGGATACCGCGTCGGCAATTCGATGATACCATATGAAACTCTGTTCATACAACACAAAATATCTAATCGACTCTGGCGTCGTTCATTTTTCAGCACAAATTTTGTTCTACTCGATATGTGAAAGTTTCCGTGGAAACTGTTGCAGTTCAGACAATGTCTGCGCTTCATGTAATACAGAGAAACCGTCATCACGTTATTTAGCTCTCCTTACTTGGAATTTGGAAATGCTCCGTTCAATTGAACTTGAGATACCGGATGTGGATCCGTTTTTTCGTTCTCCGGATGAGATCGCAATGGCCAGGAAGTTCCACGAGGAGCATGGGGAAAGTTTTTGCCGGCAAATAGCCAAGGCCGTTAATGTCTTAGCCCACGCTCGACCGCATGATCCCATTGCCCCATTTGTACGTTTACAATACTCGTTTTAGAAGCAGATAAACGTTCTTTCCGTTGCTACTATAACTTGTTTAAAAGGTAGATGCGTTCCGACCGAAATTCGAGATCAAAGAAGATCCTCAAGTTACTGCAAATCCGTTTTATTGCGCTCCACTCGAGAGGAAACTTCTATCCATGTCTGTACAGCAAGGATGCGACGCTGTCGGTAGTCTTGCACTGGATGTAGTACTCGAACTTGAAAATGATCATACAGTATGAATGTCTGTATCTCTGTCTGCTTACCTGTATGGATGTACGTATCTCTGCCTGTCTGCTTGTCTGTCTGTCTGCCTGCCTGCCTGCCTGCCTGCCTGCCTGCCTGTGTGCCAGTGTGTCTGTCTGTGTGTCTGCTGCATGTCTGTCTGTCTGTCTGTCTGTCTGTCTGTCTGTCTGTCTGTCTGTCTGTCTGTCTGTCTGTCTGCTTGTCTGCTTTTTTGCTTGTCTGTCTGTCTGTCTGTCTTTAGGCAGGGAAAAACAGAAGTTTATGCAGTGTCAAACAATATTATGTCCTATATCTCATAAATTTTCCTGGTCACTCTGGGTTTACAGGCATTTCTCTTTGGCATTTATTTCCACCAAATAACGGACGGCATTACTAGACTTAATTTGCCGCCAGATGATGTGCAGCTGCGACAAAGTATTCTTGCAAAAACGTCAGCCGTGGTTCTGGATTGGTATGGTGGTCATCAAATCGAAAACGGACAATGCAAGCTGAAAGATTTCCTGTTCCTAGATCACAGCTTGACGTAAGAAAAACTTGTGACTCGAAGACCCAAATTTGGAAGCCGATCGGCTCCATAACATAGTCCTTTTTTCAATTTGCATTTAAGATCGATCAATGTGTAGCTGATGTCTTCATATCCGATTCCTTGATTTAAAGGAAGTGTTCGCTTAAGTACCAAGTATAGGCAAGCCCGAAGCGAGCATAATTTTATGCCTATTTTAGGGAATATTATAACACTAAGACATTGATCCCTGAGATACCACCGCCACCATTTGATTTCACAGGCAAAAAGGGAAAAGACAAGCACCCGGTAAGAAGCATCACAAATGGTTTAACACGTTTCCACCGAACAGACCAGTAAACAAACGGTCATGCAGGCAGACAGGCAGACAGGCAGACTGACAGGCAGACCGACCGACCGACAAACAGAAAGAGGGACAGAGAGACAGAGAGACAGGCAGGCAGGCAGGCAGGCAGGCAGGCAGGCAGGCAGACACACAAACAGACAAACAGACAAACAGACTCACAGACACACAGATTGACTGACTGACTGACAAATACACATGCAGGCAGGCAGGTAGGCAAACAGGCAGACAATCAGACAGACAAAAGATACGCTAGCAAACGAACCGTCTGATTCTCCAAGCATTTTATACACAAGTGTGTCTAGATTCCTATAGTGTTGGCTCCCTGCTGCAGTTTTTCAAGTTACCTTGGCCGCCAAAAGTAAAACCTATCCAACGAATCGAACACAGCGTTTTGGAAGATGGGTTTGCGGGCTTGTGTTTTGTCTCTTTTGCGGCCTTCTGCTTGACTGCATGTCAGCTGAAAGTTCCTGTCCGTCGGCTAGTTCGAGTGATGGCCAAAGTGTTGCTGCCTGATTTAGAATTTTCGGTTGGAGTTCCCCTTCCGTTGCTGACTGTCTTCTCGAATACCAAGAAGACTGCGGGAAAAGTCAAAATTCTGCAGGACATCATGATGACTCCTATTGGCTCTTACGAACCAAGCAAGGTAGGACCCTCCTACATAAATGGCACACACACCAGGGATTCAAAAGCCAAATCATTTTCTGCGATATAGTTTTTTAAGCAGACTTGTGGTGTTGTGAGGAGCTTCAAGGAGAAGATGCTGTTTTATCAAAACTGGGTAGGCATACATACATGCACTACTTCGTTCATGGCTACAATGTTTCTCCGTAACTACCATCTTTTTCCTGTCAGCGGATGCACGGACGGACGACGATGTCCTGGGGGATGGAACAAATTCAAGACGCTTTTACTCCACTGAAGAAACTGACAGACGATGCGGATTTTCATCCGAACTTGGTAGTCTCGCTGAACACGAACGAACTCCTAGCGAAGGTAAGAGGGTTCTACTCCTGTATTGACAGTAGGTCGATATATTATACGCTTGGCTATCTGCTTGTCTGCCTGCTTGCCTGTCAATCGTTTTTATATCTATCTGTTCGTCCGATACGTCTGTCTATATGTCTGTCTCTTTATGTGTATATCGAGATAGTTTCCTAGTTGTTTACCTGGTCTGCATGTTTGTCTGTCTATCTGTCTATCTGTCTGTCTGTCTGTCTGTCTATCTGTCTGTCTGTCTGTGTATCTGTCTGTCTGGTTGTTTATTATGTCTGTCTGCCTATCCGCATGCCTCCCAGTCAATCTTTCTGTTGGCATGTCTATTTATCTGTCTGTCTGTGTCTGCCCACCTGGACGTTCCTGAACCATCCTCCCCGTCTGTCTTAATGATTGTATTCGCTGAATAAAAATTCATCCTTCCTAGGGAAACTATGACGTAAGAGGGAAGCCAAAACCGCCAGAACAAATTGTGAAAATTCTCGGTGCTTTGGTTCGCCGATATCCAGAGTTGATCGCCATTCTCAGTCCAATCAATTCCGAGGTACTTGGTCAAGTTTTCAAAACTAAAGCGCATGTGCAAGAAGCAGCAGCTTAGAGTGTGGCAGTGATATTTCCTTTTGCCGCAACAGCATCGCGACAAGCTCAAACCGCTCTGCGAACTATGGTCTGGCCGTTCCCGATATCCGCTTCTTTTCCACGAGCATTTTTCTGTCTTCCACGAATTACTATCTGCCTTGCCAGTCTGCTTCCGCGGTGCCCTTATCACCGTGAAAGGCGAAGACACAGTCACATCGGTCATTCGGAGGATCGGTCATGCTAAGTCGCTGGGATTACCGGTATGCCTGCAAAACGCCACCGGAATGGCATTTTCCGACTCGACCGTTCTGCTGGAAATGGCAGTGGGATTGGGCGTGGAGTACGTCAAGGTCGACGGCGTCGGTCATCCGGGGATCTGGCAGGCGGCTGAGCTTTATCAGCAGCTGGCTGAGGAGATCGGAGGGCGCCAGCCGACCAGTCTGCCTGTGCCAGATGACTTGTCTGAATGTGTTTTACCGTGTGTCTGGACGACTTTTCCAGTGGGCTTGGTTAGTCCGGCCGTGACAAAAAAATGATCTATAATGAGAGATATATTTCCAAATTTGTCCCAGCAAAGTAACATGTAGTCACTATCCGTAGGTTGTCCATGTGGACGCAGTGCCCTGCATTTGTTATCAGAAAACATGTGTTTTACCAACAGAGACAGACAGTCTGACAAATAGACCGATGGACTGACAGCGGAACAAACAAACAAACACCAGGCAAATAGATAAACCCACAAACACAGATAAAGACAGATGAAAAAACGACAGGCAGGCAGGCAGGCAGGCAGGCAGGCAGGCAGAAGACAGACAGACAGACAGACAGACAGACAGACAGACAGACAAACAGACAAACAGACCTACCGATAAACAACAATAGTGGACCAGATGAAGGCATCGAGGCTGTAGTCCGCGTGCTTATCCAGCTCACCATGCCAATCAATCGACATTCGCGGCACAAGAAAGTCAATCTCAAACTTCATTGGACTACGAAACTGGGTCTGAAAGAAGTCGTACGCAGGAAAGAAGCCCCGGCAGTCGACCAAGGAGAAGCTGTGCAGCCAAGGGAATCCTAACGACAACGGATCGCCGTCCCAGACCTCGCTCCAATCGTCCCGGCGTGCCCAACAGCAATCTGCTCGGTGTAGCACAATCTGAAGAACTTCGGTATAGTACATTCCGATTGAGCGAAGCTCCTTGACGAATGTCAAGTCGGAGAAGTCCTCCTTAGTGTCCTTGGATCGGAAGATGATGGCGCGGACGCGGACGTTACGGCGGTGGCCCTCAAAGTTGGCCCGCTCATCACCCTCACCGAATAGACCGACCACCACGGTACCGGCTGAAGACGATCTGTCCACCTGAGGTCGTTTGTCGCGAGGCCACACGCAAGCAGTTTTCATTCACTTAAAGACCTCATTGACTCCCTCCAAGCTGACGAGGTACTTCCACAGTTGCGAGATTCTGAAAAGGAAACAAACAACTCCGTTAAAACAACCCGAGAAATCAGACAATCAGTCAATCAAACGGATAAGGATCGTTTCGGGAACAGTTGATTGAATAAAAGCCAGCGCAATCAATCAATCAAACCTATCTAGCCTTTCATAAGTAGCATTACTAAGCGCTTAAACTGCTTCATTGATTGATGAATTGCCTTGTTTAAAAGCCAGCGCAATCAATCAATCAACCGAACAACTCATAAGCTAGCATTACTAAGCGCTCAAACTGGTTCATTGATTGATGAATTGACTTGTTTAAAAGCCAGCGCAATCAATCAATCAATCAACCAAACAACTCATAAGGTAGCATTACTAAGCGCTCAAACTGGTCCATTGATTGATGAGTTGACTTGTTTATAACGGTGAATGATAGATGCTGTCTCTTCGAATTCCCAGGTTTGGTGGGAGAACGACAGTTCGTAGCCTCGCACTTGTGATTGTACACTGCAATAGCAGATCTGTTTCGTACGGTACCTTCGGAGTTTGCAGTGCGTCGGCAGATCGCAGAAACGGAAGAGATCTTTGAGATCTTCCCAAGGCACCCATTTTATGTCCACGCTCACAATCGGCTGCACAATCGGTGGAGCAACAAGGAATGCACCACTCACGTCATTAGATACTACTTCCGCGTTTTCCACACGGTCATCCGCCTTCCGAGATGAAAGGGGACTGGGGAGAAGAGTCGAGGAAGTCATAGGAACAAACTGAAAACCAGGTACAAAATTGTCCCAAATGGCTCTACACACAATTCACGCAGCGTTTGGTGAGTCGTGCAGTACACGACTCATGCAATGATTCGAGTCAGAGGATCCGCATTTCAGTTGGCTACTGAGTGGACTCACGACGACTCCGGTGAGCCGAGTCATACGTCGGCCATTTGCCACGCTGCGCATCAGATTTTAGGGATCGAACGTACGCTGCAAGCAGCCTGGTACGCATTTCCCCTCCGTATCGCTAACCCACTCGCCATCGCCCTCGCTTTACGTTTTTAAACCTTCATATCGTTAATAAGCCCGGGAATGGACGCGGAGGAGGCGTCACTGGAGGAACACGGCCAGGAGGAAGAGCTGGAAGACGGTTTGCAGGGAGAGTCGCCCCGTAAACGCAGTCGCAAAAAGTTTCACTTCTCCATCGAACTCGACAACCAACTGATCAAGGCTGCGTCCGAGGAGAATCCGTATATCCACACCGGGAAGGACACCTTCACGGCGTGGGAAAATGTCGCCAAGCGGATGGATGAGATTGCTGGAACGACCGATTTACTGCCGAGGTGTGTGTGTCTGGTTGATTGGTTGATTGTGCAGTTTATGGTGTGTGTGTGTGGTTGATCGGTTGACTGGTTGATTGTACAGTTTATGGTACTGTGTTTAAACGGGCGGTTGATTGATCTGTCAGTTGGTTTTGTTCTCGGGGCCAAAAGTTCTATTGTAACAAATGTGCAAAAGAATAATGTGCAGCTTTTTATTCCCTGTTATTGTTGTTACAGGACTTGCCGGGATCGGCTAGAACGGCTGCTGGCATACCTCGATCAGGACAGTCCCCTCCTGAAAGGTCCCACTGAATTTGAAGCGGAATCGCAGGAACGAATTCAGCTGCTGCAGGACATGCGGAATCTCCGGAAGGAATCGGCCAAGAAGACCGGCCAACCGATCACACCGTTGCGGGTGAAGCCGCGGCCCCTACTCAAGGGCGCCTCAGAGGAGAAGGCAGCCGCGAGGAGAAGCCAGCGCATTACAGCCTACAACATACCCACACGGATCGCCCCCGACGGCGGCGGAGGACAACAGCTTCAGGGGATCAGCACATCATCTGGCACCACAATCCTCTACACGTACGCGGCCACACCAGTGGACGCCGGGAGCGTGGATGCGACCACCACCCTGGCTTTCGATGCTCATGGCAACAGCATTCCTGCTTCAGGTGTCTGTCTGTCTGCCTGTCTGTCTGTGTATCTGTCTGTCTGTCTGTCTGTCTGTC